>CAKALG010041220.1:0-10131 GCA_916700815.1 Helicolenus hilgendorfi | reverse complement strand
GTGTCAGTGTGCTGACTTGACTATGACTTACCCCAAACTGCATGTGATTATCATAAAGTGGGCATGTCTGTAAAGGGGAGACTCGTGGGTACCCATAGTACACATTTTCATTCACATATCTTGAGGTCAGAGGTCAAGGGGCCCCTTTGAAAATGGCCATGCCAGTTTTTCCTTGCCTCCTTCGCGACAAGCTAGAATGACATGATTGGTACCGATGGATTCCTTAGGTTTTTCTAGTTTCATATGATGCCAGTATCAGAAATTAGTGGCATTAAAAGGCGCTGTCAGATGAAATCACAAAGCAACACTCAAATACTCAAAGATTCATTTGTTTTTTAGTTGATGCATTCACTCATTGTTGGCCTTTGTGCCCCTAGTGGCAGTGAGGGGTCATGGCAGTCTCCACGGATGACACGTTGAACCATCATGGTTCCGTTATACTTTCCTCAGAGACACCTTTGAGTGTGCGAGGGGCAGTAAAAAGGTTCATATCTACAACAAAACCTCCTCCATGGGAAATTCAAATCCTCCTTGTGGCTATCATTTAATAATTACATTTCAATCCCACAGATAGCCGTATCTAAACTCAACAGAACTTTTTTTTGCAACTCTCCAGCAGTGTCTAACTATGCACAACAAAATTGATTGGCAATCTGTCACTGAGCTGAAAACGCAGACAAACAAACCCACACACAAAAAAAAAGTTCTGAGAACAAGAATGAAATCTCCATCCTCCAACCACCTTCAAATGTTGCGAGGGAGCGAGAGGAGAGACTGATAACGCCCCGCTCTTAAGTTCAGACGGCGTGCGTGCATTTTAACGTGGATACGCATCTCAAAAGGACAAAAAAAAAATGTCATCGGGGAGGAAAGCAAGGCTTCAAATGAGCGAGAATGTCAGAAGAGAGTTCTGAATTTGTGTTTATCTCCATCTCAAGACGGACTGAAGAACTTGAACTGAAGAATGAGAGAGAGAGAGAGAGAGAGAGAGAGAGAGAGAGAGAGAAAGAGAGAGAGAGAGAAGTGACCTGACTGCCAATGACGCCAAACCTCTATTTAAAGCTTCACCGACAGCGGAGGCCCGACACTGACACATCTACCTCTTGGCCTCATCTCTTATCAGCGGAACGCTGAAAACATGTTTATTGTTTGCCCAAGTTGCAAAGATCAGATAAATGGGGTACTGTAAAAGCAGAGCTGAGGGGATAAGTGGGACGTTTCTACGTCAGGACTAATTCCGGGGACTTTTCGTGGACGGCGTCTAGTTGATGACGGATGCTCAGCGGCGTCGTGGCGAACAGCAGGTGATGACAGCTCTGCACTCAAACGGCAACACAACGATCACTCGGGAGGAAAAAGCCGGCTTTATCAGTCTGTGCAAACGTGTGTATCTCTGTCCTTTTCAAAGATAAACAAGATTAAAAGTGTTGGTGCACATGAAAAGATAAAAAGTGTTCCCAGGTTAAGGTCATCGTAAAAAAACTACAGCAAATTGGAAAAATTGTGAGCACAACCGTCTCCTTTCGAGTGAGAAGGAGAAACACACAAAATGAGAAAATAAAAGCCTGTTGGAGTCCTGATAAAGTACAGAGAAACTAAACCACCTGGCCTCTTGTGCATAAAAATTGGGGAAAAGGGGAGGCAGAGGGTGACTCAACTGGTGGTCCAGCAGCTGCATCCCGCCAGTGAACTCAGAGATGCGGCTGCATCTGTGTTGACAACTCATATCTGTGCTTTTAAAAAGTGTGCGTGCGTATGTTCACTGAACAAAAGTTGAACTTACCAGGATGCCGGCAAACTGCTTCTCTTCCATCCTTCAGGACCTTGTCGCCAAAGATCCCCTGCCACTCTTTCTCTCTCTCTCTCTCTCTCTCTCTCTCTCTGGGATGGACTCGTCTGCCTCTCGCTATCAGAGTTCGGAGTTTTCTGAGGTGGCGTTCGCTCGAGTGTCTCGGTCCCCCCTCGTGCCTCTTCTGCGTTGTTTGCGAGTGTAGCTGGAGTGGCGTCGCTGCTTTGTGTTAATTCTGCCCTAATCCAGAAACTTTTCTATGCTGTGAAAAGAACATGTGACAGGCAGAGAAGGGGGAGGAGTGGGGAAGGGGTGGGGGGAGGCAAGGCAACACTTTTTTTAGTTACTTGGCCACGTTCAAAACAATTCCTCAGTCTTTGACCTGCTTCGAGGTAAGAAAATAAAAACACAAAATCAACAGTTTGCATTTCGGTATCCTAAGAGGTTACTAAGAGGTGGACGTTAAACGTGTGAGGAATCTGCTAGAAAAGGATGCGGAGAAAGAATTTAGAAAACATGTAGTAACAGATTTGCATTTTGTAGCAAAGCAGCTGCCATAACAAAGTGCCCTTTTGTGTGAAGAGATTAACTGTTAGGGTAACGTTAGGGCTGCCCACTGACTACCGCTGTATGACGGCCAAACTGGAAAAGAACACTCAAAAAACAGCCTGGATTTAGAAGACAGTGTTAGAAAATACTTCTGATTGAGTGAAATGCTCAAATTTTCATATTTTAGGAGTAGTTTTTGTCCCACCCCAGTATGTAATATTTTACCTGTGATGAATTTGATAGTCTAAAATAGCAAAATATATAAATATGTGCAGGCTTGGGGAGTAACGGATTACATGGAACGACGTTACGTAATTAGGATGCAAAACAATTTAACTGCATTCTGTTAAGGTGACAAAAAAAATGTAATCAGATTACAGTTACATTTGGTGAAAATGGGGATTACTAGCAGGATTACAGTTTGAAGACATTTAAAATAAAGAACGACATATTATGCAGTTAGGTACGTAGAGGTAGGCGGAGTGGCCCAAGGTAGTGAATAAAATGCTGTCATTGGGGACTTCACCATTGTTTTGTATGTAAAGCAGAAAAAATGGAACGCCACAGTACAGTTATCACGAAGCAGAATGGTTTGTGGACTTTCCAGTTCATCAAGATTAAAAGATGGAAATGGGCGATCCGCTTTTAATTTCTGGTCCAGCAAATATAATACTGGAAAAAACGGGAAATTTGTAGGGTTATACCGAATAGTTCGAAGCTTCATTCATAACGTTAACATTTCAATTCTTATTGTTAATGACTTAAAGAAACATTTAGTCCACCTTCACTTCCCCTCCTCGAGCAACGCAAAGCTCCGTCATCTCTGTAATAACATGTTTTTATCTGATAAAATGTTCTGCTCCAATCCATGTTTGTTGCCGTTTAGCCTTTCAAAAACAACATTTCTACCTCCACCTTTGTATGTAAAGCAGAAAAGGGCAATCACAGTACAGTGCAAGTTATCACAAAGCAGAATGGTTTGCACACTTTCCAGTTAATCAAGTAAGAAATTTCTGGTCCAGCAAACATATACTGGAAAAATCGGCAACAGTCCATTTCTATTTTCACCCCCCCACCCCGCCCTGGAGCAACGCAAGGCTCCGTCGTCTCGTTATCGTCTCAGTCCTCCGTCCAAAGGTCAAAATTTATTGAAAAAGATGGAAAAGATTTCCAAAATTCACAATTTTACAAGTAATTGAGAGTAATCAGATTACATTATTTTAAACTTGTGATACTTGGATTAGGTTACTGATAACAGGTAATGAGTAATTGTATCAGATTAAATTTTTTAAATAACCCTCCCAGCCCTGCTTATGTGATGATATTGTAATAATGCATGGATTGTTTTTTAAAGATATTACTTTAAAAGTATTTACATATTTTTTAAGTATTTATATTTAATTAGAAATAATCAGTGGAGAGTGGTTTTGAGAACTTCGCTGGATGAAGTGCTGTGTAAAAACTATGGCTGTCAAAGTTAACGCGCGATAATAACGCGTTAGCGCAAATTAATTTTAACGCCACTAATTTCTTTAACGCAACTTGCGATATCAATATACCGGAGGTTGTAGCGGTTGTTGCTGTTTTAAAGCTGGAGTGAAGATACTGGCATCATATGAAATACATTATTGGTCATTGTTTTGTGTTGTTCATTTATTTCTAATCATAAATACATTGATTAAACGATTTAGTCTAACAAATGTCAGAAAATAATGAAAAAATGCAAATCACAATTCCCCCACAATGTTCAACCAACAGTAAAAAAAAAAAAAAACAGACAAGATATAAAACAGAGAAATGAAGCAAATCCTCACATTGAAGAAACTGTTGGGTTTTTTTCTAGAAAAAAAAAAAAAAAATTAATTGATCATCAAACTAGTTTCTAACTGATTAATTAATTGTTTCAGATTCATAAAAACATTTCTCATCGATCATCTGATTACAGAACTTCTTTGGCGCTGACATACTGCGGTTCTTAGCTAACTCTAAAGCAGCCATGAGGAGACTGGAGTGTGTGTCAAACACAGAAACTCTGCAGCATCTGACTCTGTCACTTGCTCGGTGAATAAAAAGCCCAGACAGAGTACTAAAAGCATCCCAGCAAAAAGGAGCGCAAAAGTGGCCAAATATAGCTCCCATTCATTGTTAGAAACATACAAACACACACATGCAGCACACTCATGCGCAGTAGTCTACAGGAACTCAAAAAAAACGCCCCGGGACGTCCATCACACACAGCACGCTGCACATTGATGAAAAGATGACAAGGAGCAAAACTAGGTTAAAAACTGAACCTTACCATCCACGACACGTTATGATGTTTGAAGAAAAGAAAAAAACATATAAATGGGAAAACCCCAACTTCTACATCAAAGAAGGGAACCAGCTCAGCAGTGACAAACTAACTGACTCAATCCCGCTGGTTGACTCTACTAATGTATGTACACAAGAGTTGAGCCTATTGGGCCGTTCCAGGAGGAGTGGCAGTAAGAGGCCGCATGAAACTGACTCTGAGACCTGACGAGGCTCTTATGAGGGATGGAAACAATTAGCTTCCACGTACAGACTTTTAACAATGACATTAAGGTCCAATTAATGATGAGTTGAAATAATAAGTTTGTGTACAAGTGATCTTGGCCTCTGGGGCCTCTTCTTTGCTTTGCTCTATCTGGAGAATATTGGGATGTTAGGCCACATGCAATATTTGTTGAAACATGTTTTGAAACTGAATAAAATGTCTTTTTTTTATTTAATTTAACACAAACAAAAAAGCTTCTTGATGTTTTGGCAACAAAACTACAACTTCTTTAGGTTTAGGCAACAAAACTACAACTTCTTTAGGTTTAGGTAACAAAACAAAACTACAACTTCTTTAGGTTTAGGCAACAAAACTACAACTTCTTTAGGTTTAGGGAAAAAAACAAAACTACAACTTCTTTAGGTTTAGGGAAAAAAACAAAACTACAACTTCTTTAGGTTTAGGGAAAAAAACAAAAAAACAGTTTTGTTTAGGGAAAAACATTGTGTTTTGGGTTAAAATGATTACAAACACAAAGACAACAACATATTGTTGGTTTCACAAGGAATGTGAATTCCGGTCTACTGCACAAAAAAAATGTATTTTGTGTCCTATCCATCATCTCTGATCTCCAACCCTTATGGAGTTTCACGTTGTCTATACTGCCGCGCCCAACTGACGTGACATGTGGCATGAATAGATGATAAATGAAGCCTAATATTGGGTGTTGGCCCCTATTGGCCCACATCTATGTGGGTCAATAGGGGCCCATATGTGAGGCTGATTTTCTCTATTTCATATCAGTTCAAACATCTCTCGGTTTTGGACTGTTTTTTTTTTTTTGTTTACTTTTCATAGACTGAATCATGAAAATGTTTCAGCTCTATTTCCAACTAAATCATTAATAAACGTGGCTAATGGCAAAATGCAAAGCGAGAGAGACACTGCACGCACAGCAGCAGTGTGCTTAACAAGAGGAGCACAGGAGGTGGAGCAGCTTGGAAACAGGTTTTGGTTGTGAAAGATTCAGGCATGCGTAATGGTGCTGCAGATGGAACATACACATTCCAGTCCTGACCCGACACCAATCAACCGAGGATGACAGGAGGTGAGTCCAGAATAGACTGTGCTTACAGACCCTTCATTTAAAAAAAAAATAAAAATACAAAAAACACCTTATCTTGTGCTTCCTACGGCCAGAGTATTTGTGTGTTGTGTTATGTAATTTTTTTTTATTTGGAGAAGCCAAAGACAAGTTCCCACTGAGGTGGACAATAAAGTAAGTAAGTACGTAAGTAAGTACATGTAAGTAAGTAAGTACGTAAGTAAGTACATGTAAGTAAGTATAGTAAGTAAGTATAGTAAGTAAGTACGTAAGTAAGTAAGCAAGTAAGTAAGTACGTAAGTAAGTAAGCAAGTAAGTAAGTATAGTAAGTAAGTAAGCAAGTAAGTAAGTACGTAAGTAAGCAAGTAAGCAAGTAAGTAAGTAAGTAAGTAAGTAAGTATAGTAAGTAAGTATAGTAAGTAAGTACGTAAGTAAGTAAGTAAGTACGTAAGTAAGTAAGTAAGCAAGTAAGTAAGTACGTAAGTAAGTAAGTAAGTAAGTAAGTAAGTAAGCAAGCAAGTAAGTAAGTAAGTAAGTAAGTAAGTAAGTAAGTAAGTAAGCAAGCAAGTAAGTAAGTAAGTAAGTAAGTAAGTAAGTAAGTAAGTATAGTAAGTAAGTATAGTAAGTAAGTACGTAAGTAAGTAAGCAAGTAAGTAAGTACGTAAGTAAGTATAGTAAGTAAGTATAGTAAGTAAGTACGTAAGTAAGTAAGCAAGTAAGCAAGCAAGCAAGCAAGCAAGTAAGTAAGTAAGTAAGTAAGTAAGTAAGTAAGTAAGTAAGTAAGTAAGCAAGCAAGCAAGCAAGCAAGTAAGTAAGTAAGTAAGTAAGTAAGTAAGTAAGTTAGTAAGTATAGTAAGTAAGTACGTAAGTTTTTGAGAAGGACTTTCGGTCGGCACCAAGGTGCTTCTGGAAAACCATCCAAGCTGTGTACAGTAAGGATGGGACACTGGTGACCTCAACTGAGGAGGTAATTGAGTGAGTGAAGATGGACCTCTGAAATAGAGGACCAACTTGTTGATTTGTGGCAGCAACACGAGTGTTTATTTAACGTGTCTCCATGACTTCATCCATCCAGTCTTTGTGAATTTGTTTACACTAAAGTCAGGTTCGATCGCGAGAGATTTTGCGAGATTACGTTTTTTTCCCTCCTCTCTTAGGCCATACGTGGTGCACAGGGAGGGTGGGAAAAAAACATAACAAAGTACTTAAAGGTGAGGAAAAAAAGAACTTCTTGTGGTGCATATGCAAATCTCTGGGCAAAAAGTATGTGATATTCTATATGCCAAAAGGCAGACTGTATCTCAGCAAAACTGCTAACCTAATCAACAGCCTAATTAGATTTTTATGAGGCTATGTTTTTTTTTTTGAGAATCATAAGTAGATTGTAATGAAGGCAATTAAGAAACTATGAACAAGGACAGGTTTCTTAATCAATGAAAACATTAGCAAATGAATGAATAAATAAATGGTATAATGGTGGTGGATAATGTACCGATACTACGCATTTTTTAGCCATGCCAGCGCCATGACTCAAGGGTGAAAATGTCCGTCTGCCCACTTTGGTCCAAACTGAAAATAACTATTGGATGGATTTACCATGGAATTTGGTACAGACATTAATAGCTCCCTGACGATGAATCCTAATGACTTTGGTGATCCCCTGACTTTTCATCTAGCGCCATCATCACGTAAATAATTCAATTTGTCCAATACTTTGGTTGACAAAAAATATCGGGAAAACAAATTCATCTGCTGTTAGCATGTAGCTCAGAGCAGCACTGTGGGAATGTACAGCCTCCCAGAGCAGCTAAGGTATGGTCATATTTATTTTCCCGGAGGGGGCAAATTGTTCGACTGCTGGAATAAATATTGATTCATATTTGATCAGCGTTCCCAAGTAATTGAGAACTGCCTCCGTTGAATGAACAGCCAATAGGAACGCTCTCTCTCTCTGAAATGACCTGTGATTGGCTAAAAGCCCCGTCATGGGCTAGATTTTTTTAAAGTCTGACAGCAGAGCCATGAGGAGGAGCAGAAGTCTTGAATTACAATTAGGGCTTTGTATTGGCAAGAATCTGGCGATACGATACGTATCGTGATACAGGGGTTACGATTCAATATATCACAATATATATTTCGATACTGTAAACAAGGTGATATATTGAGATTTTTTAAATGTAATTTTAGGAAAACTGTCATAGAATAAAGAGCACACCACTATATGCATAAAATCTGAGCAAAAAAAAATACTTTATGCAATTTACATTTATCACAGTCCCTGTAACATCCATCATAGCACTACCTTTTTAGAGGGCACAGACACAGAGGGCACTTGTCTTTGCAAATTAAATAAAGTATTGACTTTTGTTTGTGTTTTTGAAAATCGATACACTATGACACCAAAAATATTCTGCCTACTTCTGCTTTAAGCACGTGTTTACTGCGACCGTAAAGTGGCGCCAAAGTGACAAAGCGTCAGTATTTAGTACGGCAGTGACGAGTTGGGATGAGAACGTGTCGTCAGGACAGGTACAAACACTGTTGATCTAAGGCCTCTCCTCGCCTTGTTTTGTCTCCTCTTCACTTTCCATGTCTCTTAAAGGAGTTCAATAAGTGGCAGACAACTTATACAGAGGTGAAAGAACTAGTGAATATTGTAGTCACCAAGGTCCCTGCTCAAGGAATTTATCATAAGTCCTGCTGAAGGAATGATTCTTTCACAAGGTCTTACATAAAAAAAAAACTGAAGTTAACCCCTTCACAAAGCAAAAAAAAAAAGCTTTAAAGGTCAGCCCTACTGACCTTCAATATTAGCCTGCTGTTGGTCAAAAGAGATGGGAGGATGCCACTATAGTTACACATTAACCATCAGGAGGGTTTCTTTGTTAGGGCCCCATTTTGTGGGGACAGGATGACCCTTTGAGCCAAAGAACTGCAAGTCACGAGGCACGCAGCTGAAAGATAATTCGTTTAGTTAGTTCTTAATTTTGCTCAGCCATCTTGAAAGCAAGAAATGAACTGAGGTGAAGACAAACTAGAGGGACTCATTAATTACTTTCCTTTATCTAAAATACAGATGCAACACCAGCCTCCTTGTACTCACACAATCATACACGCTGTTCCTCGATTTTCGCTCTACATCCTTCTACACTGTAGCAGCGTGGGGCCCTTTGGCTCCCTCTCTCACGTGGTGTTCAAGACAAAATAGCATCCGTCATTGCCATTTACAATGCATCATATTGTTGGGCTTGCAAAGCAGCTGGGTCTATTATCAATAATGTCAATATGCGGCAGTATGATTGGGACTCCACAAGTTCTGTTTTGTCACGATAGACAGCCTCTTTCTTACGCTGTGCACAGAAAGGTGACTGTGGCTTAGAAATTGTGACGGCACTCAAAGCAGCACTAACTATGCTCAGGCCTTTGCTTCGGCACCCATTAAATAGAGCCAACTATGCATCACTTTGGACCGTTGAAGAAAATAAGAATTATTACAATAAGGCAACGGCATTGGGAATGAAAATACATGGGCTTTTAAAATGAAGCGCACAAATCAGGATTTTTTTAGAATAGTGGCATTCAAATGACATTGACTGCTGTGGCAGACAGGAAGGGAGAGTGCTGCAAAAATACATAATCTATCAATACAAAATGAACCTAGCAATGTGGACTCTTTCTAAACCCCCTGCCAAGAAACCTGAGTTGCAATCACTGTGCTAAATAGTGCAGCGATTAGGGGTGTAAGAAAATAAAGAGTATCGCGATATTTTATTTTGTGATGCTGTATCGATTCTCAAAAACACTGAATCGATTTTTTTATTAATAGTTTACATGCAAAAATGTACTCAGTCAATACTTTATTTAATTTGCAGTAAGAAAAACTGTAATAAGCAGGTGTGCAGCCTTCAAAACTTTCCATCGAGAGCGAAACTATGTATGAGTAATACATTTGCATACAGACGTACAGCACATACAGTACATACATACAGTATACAATGCTTAAATTACTGCAGCCTTGTGCATGGGAAATGTTCATGACCACACCCTACAGTGTGTACATCGATGCCTTCAGGTTATCTCACTGCGCAAAGAGAAACAAATGAGTCCAGCATCCAACCAAGTGACATTCCAGATGTTTTCCAGCACTTAGAATCAACTCTTAAAAAGTTA
>CAKALG010041217.1:0-10075 GCA_916700815.1 Helicolenus hilgendorfi | reverse complement strand
GCGGAGGGCCTTTGCCTTGAGGCCGGCTCAGCGAAGATGAATGTCTGTCTCTACTCTAGAAAATACTCCGCTTTGACCATTTCTTGTTGCCTGAATCTTGTAAAATGTTCTTGTCATCTGCTGTGCTGAAGAAAATGCTCCAGGTGCCTCTCTGGACTGTGCTAAAATGATCGCTCGGCTAGATGATGTGAGGAGGAACACAATGAACATGCATTGCCTTCAAGGTATACTGAAACTAGTCCAGGCTTTTTTTTTAATGACAGATGACACTAAATGAACATTTGTATGCTAACACTGCTGTTAATGGCATTTCCCTTACAATGAGTGGGAGAGTGCAACATTGTTACAGCTGTTTGTTGGGATATGGAACAGGGTTGATGGCAATCTTTTATCCCAGCCCGTTCGCACGAAAAGGCAAATAAATGCCACAATAATAATGCGTTTGGCGTGCAATAAGTACGCCATTCTTGATTTACGTATCTTTTGTACGCCATGTATCCTGTACTGACTGCAATGTAAACCGTGTTTGTTTTTTGTTAGTGACGTTCATTTTTTTTACATGTGTGATGTGTTTTCTGTAGTTGTGTTACGTTGTTTCTGTACGCGTTTTAAGCTCAACCATGACGTTTTCTCCTACCCTAACTAAATGGTTTTCTTGCCTAAACCTAACTGCGGACGTTTGCGTGGCGTACAAATGACACGTGAAAAGGCTACATCATGACACGCGGAATGTCCATATAATGTTGTGCTATTTATATGCCTTCCCGTGAGACCGCGTTGTTTATCCAAGACCATAGGTTTGGTTCCAGAAGTGGGTTATTTCCTGCATTTATTTACATTTACACTATGTTAGAGTAGACAGGCAGCTTTTGTTTTGCCTTTTATTTTTGGAAATTGCTAGCTAGATAGCTGTGAACCTAAGTTAGACCAAAGTGAGGTTGTATTTCAGTTGTTCAATAATTCGGTGTCATCTGGTGTCCGCTCACTTCAGTTGATTCATTTTAAAACTTTAGATCCTCTTTTTCAAGTTTGTAAATATTATTTATTTGACACTGACAAAAATGACAATCAATGAGTACATGGGCCTCATGATGTTTCCCTCATCCCTATACCGGTCTGGGACGCACCCAGGAGGGATATGTTTGAAACTGTTAGACTCACCTCTTGAAGAGCAGAATAGCAATGACTATGATGATGATGAGAATGACCGCTAGCACTGGACCCATCACCCAGAGCATCTCTGGGTCCTCAGTTTGTCGGGTCATCCCATTGTTGAGCTTCACCATGATGGGCTCAGAGAACGGGGTCGCTGCAAACGTCCTCTGCTGCAAATGACAAGAGGATGATCCAGAGTCAGGGTCAAACAAACACAGGACTTTAACCCAGGAGACCACTGTTCATGTCCCGGGTGAAACCAAATGTTAATGTTGAGTCTAGGCTTCTTACATAACCTTGCTACGCTTGTAACGAACGTTACGTAAGAAAGTGCGGTTGTTATTTATCTAAGCTTGATACGTTGCTACTGGGCTGTCAAAGTTAAACACGATAATAACACAAATTCTTTTCTTTTTTCACGCCACTAATTTCCTTCACAAATTTCTAAAACTGCCATGGCCATTTTCAAAAGGGTCCCTTGACCTCTGACCTCCAGATCAGTGAATGTAAATGGGTTCTATGGGTACCCACGAGTCTCCCCTTTACAGACATGCCCACTTTATGATCATCACATGCAGTTTGGGGCAAGTCCTAGTCAAGTCAGCACACTGACACACTGACAGCTGTTGTTGCCTGTTGGGCTGCAGTTTGACATGTTATGATTGGAGCATATTGTTTTATGCTAAATGCAGTACCTGTGAGGGTTTCTGGATCAATATCTGTCATTGTTTTATGTTGTTAATTGATTTCCAATAATAAATACAGTATACACCTACACTTGCATAAAGCAAACATGTTTGTCCACTCCCATGTTGATAAGAGGATTAAATCTCCCTTTAAGGTACATTTTGAACAAATAAAAGAAAGTGTGATTAATTTACAATTAATGGTGATTAATCATGTGATTAATCGCAATTAAATAATTGAATCGATGGACAACCCTAGTTGTTACGGTTCTTACATTGAGTTGTTAGAGGTGGGACCAAGTCATAGTTTTGTAAGTCACAAGTCTGCACTCAAGTCCCAAGTCAAGAGAGGCAAGTCCCAGGTCCTAAACTTTGTGTTTCGAGTCCTAAACAAGTCATAACGTGCTCTTCACCAAATGTAATGCCATGTTAACAACAGAGTAACTTGCGTTCGGTAGTGTAACGTTAGTTCTTCATGGATTTCTCCTGCACCTTCACTGGATGCGGACAGATTGGTTCACACAAAGTGGATCTGGGGAGTGAAGTGTCGACTTGCTGGGAATGTATAGCGTTACCATTAGGTGGTTCAGTAAATGAAGGGTAATGAATTGATTCGTGGTGTAGCAGATTGCTTATATGTTCTAGGGGTGCCAGCTGGAGTTTCATCTGACAATTTAATGTTTGACATTCTTTTATGG
Organism: Helicolenus hilgendorfi; assembly: GCA_916700815.1. Lineage (NCBI taxonomy): Eukaryota > Metazoa > Chordata > Actinopteri > Perciformes > Sebastidae > Helicolenus > Helicolenus hilgendorfi. The sequence continues at coordinate 7,536 of CAKALG010041217.1, read as the reverse complement.
TCAATCCCCACATGGGTACATGAATCAATGCTCAATGCACTTTGTGAAATGATCAATTATCAAGAAGATACCTGATTTAACCATGCACATTCTCTCAGCTTTACTGGGTTTCTACTGATACGTTGCTACTTGGCTGTCAAATGGGATGCACCGATACCGATATTAGGCTGATAGTGACTCAAATAGCTGGATTGGGAATCGGTGACAATGGAGCCAATTTATTCAAGTTCCAAGGTTATTTATTTGTCATTTTTCAATTCCAGCAAAGCAGTGATTGGCAATGAAGATCTTTGCTCTCCGGTTCCTTCAACAATGCTCATAAAATATGTATACTATATAAAAGGTATACAAGTAAATGTAAAAGCAAAATGATAATCAAGTGCATAAAATAGCGCAGTTAAAACAAATATAAGCATAGGTAAATATAAAATAGTAATGCAAATGTGAATTTATAAATTTTTAATTTCGTTGATGACAGTATTTCAGATGGGAAAACTGAGTGTTAACAGGATGTAGTATGTATATGCATGATGAAGAGTAATATATATAAACAGAGGTGTAAATAGGAATATAGTATGCATAGAGAAGTATTAAATATATATACACACACAGGGGTGTCACAGTATGTAAAGAATATAAGGTAAATAAAGGTAAAGTGATTAAATTCTATATTTATATACTATATACATTACACACTGGAATTTTAATTCCTGTTTAATTTTTGTTTTTGCATTAAATAGCTTACACTTGAATTGTAATTCCCGTTAATTTTGAAGATTATTTTCCAAGTTGCTGGTGTATGATTTATTATTTTAATAATAACAATTCAATACATTTATATCTACGTATTGATTTGTTAAATTTGTTTTACAAAGTTAGGAAAGCAATGTTCAAGTCAAGCCTGATGTTGCCTTACACGTAAAAGAACAATCCCAGTCACTTCCACCCAGTGAGACATACAGCTTATTAATGAAACGCTGGTATTGGTTCGGTACTCAGCCTCGGCCGAAGCCCAGGTATTGCTATCGCTACCGTTATCAGGACTGAAAATTCAGATCAGTGCATCCCTAGTTTCTATGATGGCTGAAGGCCATCTACCGCTGTGTTACCAAGGGGATGTTTAACCACATAAACCTTCACCAACCCACACAGCAACAACACACTGAGAAATCAAAGGATCAGTCTGTCTCTCTGTGTCCTTGTCAGGTAGCTGAGGTCACCAGGTTAGATATGAACTTTGTTTTTTTCACTTTCTTTATTCACACGCTATGCAATCTTTTCAGTAGCAACCCAGAAGTCGCTCACTGGAAGGGAAAAGCAAAGGGTTCCCACTGGTAGTTGTGTGATCGCTGTCTCTTGTCAATAGTCAGTCCAGCCAATATCACGGCTACACTGTCAGAAGAGGGATGTGGTGCTCCACACAGTAGAGCTGTATAGTTTTAAGTGCCTAATCAGCTCAGAACATGTCCTTTTTAAGAAGTTAGGCTACATTAAAGCCAGTATTTGCTAAATGTTCCAACAGCCAGAGAGTATAATTCACGGTGCTTTGTGGAGTTTCTGTTTGTATTCAGTGTTTCTCATCAAATGTGCATGTGAGAAATACAACAACTGTTCAATAGGTCAAAAACTCTACAGTTTACCTTCAATCTCTTGAAGATAAATCAAGATGATGCTTGCCGTCCCAACTCATCTGTCTACAAGCCAAGCTTTTGTCAACAAAAACTATGATTAAAAATATACATCAATAACCGTTTTTGATGAAAAGACAAAAAGCCACCTTTAAAAACTAAAACATTATCCAAAATGTGAAAGATGAACAGACAGATTTATGAGCTAAATGCAATGCTAAAGCAATATTTTCTTTTTCTTTTCAAATGGAAACGCCCACTCAGCCAGAAAGCAGTGATGTAGGTTACCAAAGTAAGCTAATCAATAAGTTGATTATATGAATGATGTGAACACTAGCACTAGCCGAGTCAACGTTAGTTGTGCTAGGTTTGGAAATAACGGAAAGGGTTATTTTGGATTTTTTGAAGTGGGGTTGTATGATATACTCCCGCGCTTTGCGAGGTAAAATTGCAGTTTCTATGAATGGAGTCTGATGGCTTTAAAGAGAGCCAGATAATGGCTTCAGTTTCCCGTCGGAGAGGGCTGTCTGATGGCGAGGGAAAGTGGCTGTGGGTGGGAGCAGCAGAAAAACAGATTTTAGGCACCAAAAAAAGGCCCATCTAAAAGCAGTTATATATACAGTGCCGTGAAAAAGTATTTGCCCCCTTCCTGATTTCTTATTTTTTTGCATATTTGTCCCACTTAAATGTTTCAGATCATTAAACAAATTTTAATGTAAGACAAAGATAACCCAAGTAAACACAAAATGCAGTTTTTAAATAATGATTTAATTTTTTTAAGGGAAAAAGCTATCCAAACCTACCTGGCCCTATGTGAAAACGTAATTGCCCCCCCTTGTTAAATCATGAATTAACTGTGATCAACCATATGTTTTGGAAAGCTGAGTTCAATTTCACTATCCAATCACTGTTCAATCAAGAAATCACTTAAATATAACCAGTCTGACAAAGTGAAGTAGACGAAAAGATCTCAAAAAGCAGCACATCATGCCGCGATCGAAAGAAATTCAAGAACAGATGAGAAACAAAGTCATTGTCATCTATCAGTCTGGAAAGGGTTACAAAGCCATTTCTAAGGCTTTGGGACTCCAGCAAACTACAGTGAGAGCCGTTATCCATCAATGGAGAAAGCTTGGAACAGTGGTGAACCTTCCCAGGAGTGGCCGGCCTATCAAAACTACTCCAAGACATCGACGACTCATCCAGGAAGTCACAAAAGAACCCAGAACAACATCTAAAGAACTGCAGGCCTCACTTGCCTCAGTTAAGGTCCGTCTTCACGATTCACCAATAAGAAAGAGACCGGGCAAAAATACCATCCATGGGAGAGTCACAAGGCGAAAACCACTGCTGACCAAAAAGAACACAAAGGCTCGCCTCACTTTTGCCAAAAAACATCTTGATAATCCCCAAGACTTTTGGGGAAATAGTCTGTGCATTGATGAGACAAAAGCTGAACTTTTTGGAAGGTGTGCGTCCCGTTACATCTGGCGTAAAACTAACACAGTATTTCATAAAAAGAACATCATACCAACAGTCCAACATGGTGGTGGTAGTGTGATGGTCTGGGGCTGCTTTGCTGCTCCAGGACCTGGACGACTTGCCATAATTGATGGAACCATGAATTCTGCTCTCTACCAGAAAATCCTGAAGGAGAATGTCCGGCCATCAGTTCATGACCTCAAGCTCAAGTGCACTTGGGTTATGCAGCAGGACAATGATCCGAAACACACCAGCAAGTCCACCTCTGAATGGCTTAAAAAAAACAAAATGAATGTTTTGGAGTGGCCTAGTCAAAGTCCGGACTTAAATCTGATTGAGATGCTGTGGCATGACCTCAAACAGGCTGTTCATGTTGGAAAACCCTCCAGTATGGCTGAATTAAAACAATTCTGCAAAGACGAGTGGGCCAAAATTCCTCCACAGCGATGTGAAAGACTCATTGCCAGTTATGGCAAACGCTTGATTGCAGTTATTGCCGCCAGGGGTGGCGCAACCAGTTATTAGGTTTAGGGGGCAATTACTTTTTCACATAGGGCCAGGTAGGTTTGGATATCTTTTTCCCCCTAATAAATGAAATCATCATTTAAAAACTGCATTTTGTGTTTACTTGGGTTATCTTTGTCTAATATTAAAATTTGTTTGATTATCTGAAACATTTAAGTGTGACAAATATGCAAAAAAGTAAGAAATCATGAAGGGGGCAAATACTTTTTCACGGCACTGTATATATATATATACACACAGTATATGCATGATTAGTGTGTGTGAGTTTAGTGAGGCAGGATTTCATATGAGAGTATGGAGGAGCTTTGAGTCCTGCACACACACACACACTCTCTGTGCTGACAGGCTGATTCAGGTGAACGCAGCTAGTTAATTGTGACAGTGGTTAGAAAGCTGCAGGGCCGCAGGGTAGGGGGTGGTGTTAGAGGAGGAGAGTGAATCAAAGGTGAGAGGCTGCTGTGCCGGATGTCCTGGATGTTCTGGATGTGGGAGTGTACGTGTTGTTGTGAAGAGCCCCCTCTGAGGCCAGGGAGGAAGGGACAAGCACAGTGGAGGATCTGCATCAGTGACATCCGTTGAGGACAAATCCAATAATGCAAACAACTTCACTGTGCCTTCTGGACAGCAGCGGAGACCTGAGGCCGGCCCTGGCTATTTCCCTGCAATCATTAGACAACATGGCGGCCTCTCCTGTCCAAACTCACAGTGCAGGACAAACTCACACTGCTGCTAGGAGACACCTAACGTCTCAGAAGGTGTCAGGCTCAGCAGGTGGAGCTGTAATTACTCATTATCCGTCACTCTTTGAGACGGGTTCAAGTCTATCTTTAGCTCACATACAAGTTTTAGTTTTTATTTTTTTTTACCAGTATAGATGCTTTTAGTGGTGTATTTGTGTATGTGTGTATTGTACCTTACTTAAAGCTATGGTTGGTAATCTTCTTCAAAAACATTTTTGTTATATTTGTTGAAATTCTCATTAGACCCCGACAGCATTCAATACATCAAATGCTATGACAAAAAATAGAAACAAAAAAAAATCTGGTATCTGTTGCTGTTGCAGGACTGTAATAAACCCGTCCAATCATTTCAGTCGGCCCAAATGAAATGATTGGACGGGCTACCTGTCTACCTAGTGCACTCTGTCCGTGCACTCATTACGCATCACCAGAGTCTTCCACAAGCTTGACAGCTGTGAGTACTAACAGTAGACATGTTCGTTGTTTATGTTCATCGTGATAATGTTGGGGTGTTTGGAGGGAGGCCTGAAGGGACAGACTGTCAGTGTTGCCGACTTGGCAACTTTCTCGCTAGATTTAGAAAATTTTGGAGCTAGTGCTGCTAAAGCTACTTTCATTGAAAGAGTTAGCAACACTGGACTGGATTTTTTCTCAGTTGGATGATTTCTTTTTGCGTAGATGCTTCTTAAGATGCAAGTTTCTTAAGATTACCAGATTACCATGATTCCAGTTAATTACAACTTGGGTCTTGTTTTTGTAGTTTTCTCCGTCACCTCTATCAGTTATGATAACAGTGATGGGAACATGGTGGCATCCAAAATCCAACAAAACTAATTAGACCCAAGCTGTGCCTGACAGTTCATAATTGCTCCGGAGCTTTAAATCGTATCACACATCATCAGCAGATAGAGTTTTGTCCAGCTCAGCTTTTAGATGAGCTGACATGGATCACGAGTCCTAAGAGTGCTCAGAACAATCCCCCAAGGAAGAGCGTCAGGTTTTGAAGCAAATTTCCGTAGTGGCCAAACGGTGGAATTGCAACATCCGTGTCCGTCCCGTGATGCCATTGGGCCCAAAAAGACTTTTCCCCATAGACTTACATTGGGAAAGAGACATCTTTGACTCAGCAGATCTTTTTCTTTTAGAAAAATCAACTTCCCAGTTTGAACACTCTAATAGCCCTTATTTAAATCATGAGGTCCTATAAGTTGTAGAAAGCACTAATAGCTGAATCTAGAGTTATTTCCCTTCATCCGTTTATGTGAATGAGACCCAGACCGAGGCTGTAGCGAGGGCTGGGAGGCGGAGTTAAAGGAAACGCTACTGCTCCTGCTCTATGGACCCAATGACTGAGGAAGATCGACGGACGATCCGGGTACTTTATCACTCGGCAGTCGAGCCATTTTGGCTTCACACGCCACTGGGCAACTCTCATAGGAATGAACAGGAGCCCGCCTCCAACGCTGTATCCAGTTCTCTTTATTCATCCATGGCTCAATAATAAGAGGATTTAACATCAGTCTGCATCTGCTGATGAAGACCATGGGTTACCGTCAAAAGGTCTGGAACCAGGGAGTAATTGGACCTTGTGTTGAAATTCTTTAGTCAGACCCCAATTGTAATAAACTGTAATTATCTTTTATTGACATTATTACAATATTATAAAGTATTGTTGTTTTAGCCATAGCCTCACACCTTCACCTTCACCTCACAGCATAGTGCCATAAAACTCTGATGCCATTCGAAAACAATTAAGAACACATTAAAAAAAGTCATGCTGTTGCATGAGTGACTAATCCCCTCACTGTGATGAGCACAGCCAGTGTAGTTTACTGTGAAACAACTCTACCACTGCATTTACAATCTCTGCAGGGTAGATGTTGTTTGTCTGCTTGCTTGTTGGAACTTGTGTCGTATCCTGTGTAATGAGTGTTACTGGATGCTGTACTGCAGCACCAGCCGTTACTGTTGAGCCATCAAACCGACTGATGATATTTACATTTATATTTCAGTCCTTTTCAAATTTTGTAGGCGATGGAAATGTGTTGAATACTGGGACCAATGGTCACAATGAAACATTTCGTTTGTTGTTTATTGCTTTCTAACAGCAATGTAGTATGGAATATAAAGATGGATAATTATGACCTGCAGTCAGTTATCAACACAAAATGAGCAGAAATCACGTTATCATTAAAAACGTTATAGCTGACGTCATGATTACGTCACAGTGTTAGCTGGAGGCAGAACAAAGGAAAGGCTTCATATGATATCAGTACTTTCACTCTAGCTGTAAAACTGAACCTGCTACAGCCCATGGGCGCCGCAAGTAGGGGCGTGGGGGGCAATCTGCTCAGAGTGCACCAGATTGATGCATTTAACTTTAAAATGTTCAAAACTAGAGGGTCCGAGGTCACCCACCACAGTCTCTCAAAATCCAGTACTGTATTATCGTACGTCATCCAAAGCTCCCCCCCCACCACACACACTTTAAAACTCATTCCGGCGCCGCTGCTACAGCCTCTGAAAGACAGTAAAATTGGTTGGGATTGCCCGTGATCCCGCTGGTCTCAGGGGGTTAATAAGTAAGTTAAATTGCTCAAACCTTTTGAAATGATTCTTGTTGAAATAAGCCAGTGATGATGAACGGCTGCAGCCGGAGGAGGAGGAGAGTGATGTCTGCTTCATGGACAATGATTTGGGAGGGATGATATTAATGTTGGCCGGCTGATGGTGAGTGTTGGAGCACTGAACTGAATAATCTCTATGGATTTTTTCATAGATAGATATTCTCACTGGATCATGTTGTCTGCTCTGTTCTCATCTGAACCCACCGCCCCCACCCAAAGGGAGAGGTAGAAGTAAGTCAAGACATTTCCACCATAAATTGATGCAGAAAAATTCACCAGAATGCAGGAAATGAAGAGTTTGACGCTCAACTTTCCATTTTACTAGCATCTAATAGAAATGCCCATGCCATCTGAGTATCGGGATGTCCATGAGTTATTCAGCTGTTATTTTATGTTTTGAGTACATCATATGTATTCCTATATATAAATATGAAAAACAAATACACCGATCAGCCATAACATTATGACCACCTGCCTAATATTCATTGGGTCCCCCTTTTGCCGCCAAAACAGCCCTGACCCGTCAAGGCATGG
>CAKALG010041216.1:0-15734 GCA_916700815.1 Helicolenus hilgendorfi | reverse complement strand
TGTCCCAGCTTCCTTTGCATGGACAGCGTTTCCCTGAGCACCTCCCAGGCGTCCCGCCCAAGGCCCATGGTGAGCGGGGTGCTGTTAATACAGGGCTTGGTCAGGTAATAACACAGCCCGTCATTAGTGCCTATTAGGGGGGAGGAGGAGGGAGATGAAGAGAAAGGAAGGAGTGGAAGTGATGAAGAATGGGAGAAAAGGGGTGTAGTGAAATGGAAAGATGGGTCGGGGGGGTGACAAAGAGGTGAGGTGAGATGATGAGACATGCACATGCAACAACAGCGGAGGAGGAGGACAACTCTACACACCTGGATGTAAAACAAAGCCACACTTCTATTCATTAACAGCTGTGCAATTGTTATCAACACACAGGGCTTTATTAGGGGTTTGTTTCACCGCTGCACTTTTTATTCTACGCACAACATTTAAAAACTCATCCAGACTACATTTACAACCGTGTGTTGTCTGTGTTTGTGTGGTCCAATCCACAGGTACTCTGAACAACACAGACAGATAAACAGGGTTTTACAGTGTGTGTTTGTGAGAGTGCAGCTGTCTTTACACCAGGAGCGTTTACTGATGTTCTTGTCAGCTGAACATAACCAAGACTTAAATGCATTACATGTACCTGCTCATCTTTTAATACTTTATTTTATCCAGGTGTGCTCCCGCTGTCACCTCCACCCCCCCACTGCAACACAGCCCCACCGTGCCTACCCATCCAGACTTCTCCAAACTGGCCGTTGCCCAGTTTTTTAATCAGCTGGAGGGATTCGCGGGGAATCTCCCACATATCCTTGGTCTTCACCGATAAGTCGGCCAGCTTAGGCATGCCCCGCTTACAGCTGCCAATCAAACGGCAGCACAGTCCCGCTGCTCTCTCTGAGAGAGAGAGAGGAGACACAAACAAGCAGGCGAACAAGAGGGAAGGAAAATAGAGGAAAAGCAGCAAATGCAGAGATAGAATAAGAACAAGACAGGTTGCTTATGCGCTTATGCAACTGACAAGTTAACCAAAAGTACAAAGGCATGGGAAGACTCAGCAAAACAGACATAAACACACAGTCTGGGCAGCATCATGTACAGATACAACAAAGACATACAGAGACAATACAGTGCATAGGAAAAACAAATAAACACTGGTATAATAAAGTCAATGATATGTGTGGCTCAGGTTGCTTTTGATGATCGTGTCATGTAAAGTCACAAACTGCTGAATTTGTGGTGTATCAACACACGCCACTAGGGGGCAGATTTACACTGAGAGCAGAGGAAGTGGAGGGTGTGAACCAACAACTCTGAATCAAGCTTAAAAAGTCACTAATAGTCAGAGGTGGAGGAAGTGGTCAAATCTTTTAGTAAAGTAAAAGTACAAGTAATTGTTCTGCATTCAAAATCCTACTTATGTAAAAGGACAAATTAGAAAAAAGTACTAAGAGTATCAAAAGTAAAAGTGCTCTCAGAGATTTGTATTATTTACATATTACATAAGTAGATTATTGTTGCCATAGCAATGACATGCAAGCCTCATTTTAATTTTGCTGTTGGTCAAGATGAAGATCATTAATAATTACTTACTGTACTGCGGGGTTATCATAGTAAACTGAAACTAAAAATGAAAATAAGCAGTAATAAATTGAAACTAAATAAAGACTATGTCCTTTACTATGTACTAAAACTAAACTAGAACGATATTGACTGTTTAAAAAATGAATAAATACAAAAACAAGGAATATAAATGAATTTCAGTTTAAGTTTTTCTGATATAATATATTGCTACCAAAAAAAGGACAACATGAATTTCCGTCAACTCTCGTGACTTTGAACCACGGAAATTGAACACTTTAACTTTTAGGAAACGGTGCTATGCCACAATCGCTTCACTAAAGTAGCGCAAAGGTTAAACATTATGGCCATTCCTACACAGTTCTCCGACCATATACAGCATGTAGCTACATACTTTTGAGACATTATCGTTGGCCCTAACAAAAGCAAACTAAAACTACTGTAAAACTAAACTCAATATATCAAAACTTAAACTAAACCTTGCTGAAAAACTAAAACTAAACTAAAACTAGCAAACGCACTCTGAAAACTAACACTTAACTAAACTGATCAAAAAGTCAAAACTAAAATAGAATAAAAACTAATTGAAAATCAAAAACTATCATAACCTCGCTGTATTGTTGAGTAGTTATACAACAATGCATCATATTTCATATTGTGCTTGTGTAAAATCTGAAAAATTAAATTCTCCTTCTGAAATGTATTGACGCAGAAAGTAGCATCAAATGGAAATACTTTGTACAAAAATTGCACTACAAAAATGTACAGTAAAAGTACTTACATTCCACCACTGGTAAAAGTGTAATTACAGTATGAATCAATAACAGAATTAGGCTTAAAGTCTTTCTTACAGCTGGACAGAGAATGATTGGTCAAAGAGTCATAACAAATTTTAGATGAAATCCATAGCAGCAGGAGCTTTGGAGCACAAAGATACATCAGACAATGGCAACACAACCATTTATTTCACATTGGAGGAGAAGCAGAAAAAAGAGGAGGACTTAGTGTCCATGTGCGTGTATTTATGTGTGTTACCTGTGTAGTGCTCTACCAGCTCCTGCACAGTGTCAAACTGTGATCTCGTGGTGATGTAGTAGCCACCGTTGTCTAGTTTGCGGATCTTGTAATGCTTGACGTGGTCTCCCTTGTTGTCGTCCCAGTCACGGATAGACAGAGAGTAAGCACCTGTTCAGAGAAAGGAGAGGAGGAGGGAGGGATAGAGCGAGGGGAAGGAAGGAGAGGAGGGGTGGACGAAGAAGCATATAGTGGGGGAGAGGTAAGAGATAGAAAGAGAGAGAAATTGAAAGCTTTCATTTATCTATAGCAGTAAGCCTCTATTAAGAGTGTGTGTGTGTGTGTGTGTGTGTGTGTGTGTGTGTGTGTGTGTGTGTGTGTGTGTGTGTGTGTGTGTGTGTGTGTGTGTGTGTGTGTGTGTGGCCTCGTTACCCTTGGTGGTCTCGCTCTCTCGTATGAGGAAAGTTCCCCTCTGGTTGCCGTGGCCCAGCAGTTGTCTCTCCGCATCCTTCCTCCCCATCTTCCCAAAATACCACCTGTCACCATGACAACAACACATGGGTCATCGCAGCAACAGCACACATCCTGTGACCTCTGCCCTCAGACTACATGTCAATCATTGAGATGATCTTGTAACGTAAACTGTCAGTACTTATATCGCAGCGGACGTAGCTTTCACTACTGTGTGTGTGTGTGTGTGTGTGTGTGTGTGTGTGTGTGTGTGTGTGTGTGTGTGTGTGTGTGTGTGTGTGTGTGTGTGTGTGCTCACTCTTCGGCCTGTATGGAGTCGACAGGAGCTACGTAGTTGGAGGGGATGTAACCTGAGTGGCCTGTGTCCAAAGAGCGAGCCTCCCACCAGTCGCCCTCTCTGCAAAAAAAAAACATACATACACAAAATCAGGGATAAAGTGTAAGAAGACAGTCAGCTCACGGTTTGGTATGACACATGATGGAGGGTTCATAGTTCAATACCCTAATGATATTCTGGTAACATTTTCTATGCAACACATTCTCATCCCAACTCGTCACCTACTGACGCTTTGTCAGACCCCTCGCCGTCATTTTTTCCGTCACATTTAAAACATGCTTAGTGAATTAAACTAAAACACTTGTTTAGATTAGGCAACAAAGGTTAGGTTTAGGAAAAGACAACATGGTTGGGATTAAAATTACTACGTTTTCACAGTGAAAATGTGACTTGATGTTGAGCAAACATTGAAAACACAAGGTCTCCTGGATGAAAGCCTTCTGTGTGTCTCTTTCGCTCTTTAAACTACGTCACCAAAGCACTTTCTCAGAACGTTTACTGTTGCCGTGGTGAGGTTTACAGGTTGTAGTTAATAGAAAGCCCGCTGCGTCGCCTACCACCGCGAAAAGTTGCCTTTTGCGGCAGTATCAAACACCGACGGCCGCGACAAAGCCTCTGTATTTGATGCCCTGGGAATGGAGAGGGCTGTTCTATGATGAAAATTGTCTTATAGGTACTTTATCTACATTAAAATTCATGGAAGAATAAAAGGTGTCTAGATGATGAACAGTAACACCTCCAAATGTAAACGTCATCATATAAACTGATTTTAGATTTCTAGAGTGGGACAAGAACATTGTTCAAGAACATGAGCTTGTCAACATCGCCAGCAGCAGCTGACACCTCTGACAGTTCACAGTGTTAACGGGTAGCATTAATGCAGCCTGTGGCATCTAATGTGTAAAAACAAAATTCATTAACTTTTGGGAATCATAACAAACCTCATTTAAGACATTTAAGACGTATAGTTAGTATGAATTTCTCAGCTCCCGATGCATTTTGTCAAATCTTTGTATGACAATATTTTATCCCACAATGTATTATCACAATCTTATCAGTGGTGCTTCCTTTAAAGGTCCCATATTATGCTCATTTTCAGGTTCATAATTGTATTTTGTGTTTCTACTAGAACATGTTTACAGGCTGTAATGTTAAAAAAAAACTTTATTTTCCTCATACTGTCTGCCTGAATATACCTGTATTTACCCTCTGTCTGAAACGCTCCGTTTTAGTTCATTTCAATGGAATTGCGTTGCTAGGCAACAGTTTGGGTTCATGTTTACTTTATGCCAGCTGATGTTATTTACATACACTGCATCAGGAAATAAACTGGGACACATTTAGCATGTTTACATTTAAAACCGTGTAATGATCTATATAATTGTATATTTGTGACATCACAAATGGACAGAAATCCTAACGGCTTGTTTCAAATGCACAATTTCTGAATACGGGCTGTGTGTATTTCTCCGTATATTGAGCATTTTGATAGTTTAACAGTATTTATAAAGCACTTAAACCTGCTTTATAATGTAAAAGACACTTCAAAATCTCACTTTTTACAATATGGGACCTTTAAAATAGCTACAGATGTTATTAAAATACAGCTGTGTTTGTGCTTACGTGTTGTTGATGATCTGGAATTTCTCTCCTTTCTGAAAAGTGAGGTCATCTTCAGTGCGAGCGTCGTAGTCGTACAGAGCTATAAAGAGAGTGACTCCACCACCTGCATACGTTGTGTTCACATAAACAAAAACAAAACAGATTTTGTTTTGAACATAAACAAAAAGTCTTTTTTTGGTTTAGGCAACAAAACCACTTAGTTAAGTTTAGGGGAATAGATTGGCTTAAAATAACTACGTTTGAAAAGTGAATCACAGGATCACATATCATATCAAAATCCATCTTGTCAGGCTTCAAGTAATGCGTTGGTGTCCAGCGAGCCAGAGCACGGACCAAACAGCGTCCTGTGAGAAGCTACTGGCAGCTACGGGAGTGGCTTAGGTGTGTGTGACGTGACACGGAGAGACGAGAGTGAGAGTATTTCTTCATTGAAAGAAGAGTAAAGAACGGAACTGAAGGCTTTTCTAGATGGAAAAGATGTTTTCGCTCTTCTCCCGACTGGCTTCGGCAAGAGTTTGATTGACAGATGGTTCATCCAATCACCTGCCAAGTATTTTTTTAAATACTTGTCTACCCATTTCAGTTTCCAATGATGGCTTCTCAGATGGTTCTGTGTAACAAACCGTCTGGTGGGTCAGGTTAGAAGCATGGCCCTTCTGACCAACATCTATGAAGCTTATATTTACTGATAACGTACATTTAAAGACCTGACAACAGTCTAATTGGCCAGGCTTCAACAGTCTAATTGTACAAATCAAATGGGTATCTTCCAAAGTTACAGTCTTCTTAGTACCAAATTTCGTCTTTATATTACTATCCTTTCACTGCATCTTAGTATGGAGACACATATTGTAACTTTGAAAGTTACCCACTAGATTTGTCTAAATGAGATTGCCGAAGCCTCACATTAACTAACTGAATTTTAACATTTCTGCACAAAATGAGCAGTATGGATTTTGTCCCCCATCTCTTATATTGAAATTGCAAGATCCCTTCAGGGCCAGTATGGACAGGAGAAACAATTCCAACGATCAATAACTCTTTCGATGTACATACTCTACGGGCATGTGGGCATTGCTTTAAGACAGACTTATGAAAATGTGAACCTTTCCTTGAAACTGTGTAATGGCGGAGAAGGACTCAAGAAGGATAAATATAATATACTAAAAAACAATGTTATATTTTTTATCGCTCCACATGTTTGTCGTATTTATATAATAATTTGAATCATATTTTGGTGGAGAAACATGATCTTGACTCTTTTACAGTAGAAATGATCACTTTAGGATAGAAACAAATGGCACTGAAGAAGTGCAGAGTTCACTTTTGCTCTTTCATTAATTTATGGCTGCACTTGTTACTAGGTATATTGATTTTCACTTTCTAGAATCTAAGCGATATTATAAGATCATTTTACAGTCGTACTTGTTATAATTCCAGGCCGCTGGTGTGCGTTGGTGTTGGGGAAGATGGTGCCTGATGAGAAGCCCTGGTTGAAGTCTGGGATGGTCTGAGTAGGGTCAGGACAGTAACGGCCCGAAGTCAAGGCCGCGGATAAGCCTCCATCTGCGTTGCTAGGAGACAGGTCTGTAACGTTTACTGCTGCTGATGCTGCTGCTGCTTCTTTGGCAGACTTCTTCTGCTTGCAACAGGCACACCCCATAATAACCAGCACGGAGACGGCGTCTGTGAAAGCAAGCAGAGTTAAAGAAACATGCCACAACTTTTTCAATATGTAAATGTAAATATGCTTGCAGTTTTTATCTGGTATAAGTACAATATAATCATCTTTAGTAGTTTGTTTACAACAAAGATTCGTTTAGCATTAAAATAAGGAATATAAATCCAACATTAACCTGTTTAAGGGATACTCTAGTAATTTTTCACTTCCATAAACAAAAAATAGTGGTCAAAATTGAAACAGCAGAGGCCGAGATATTCTGTCTTTTAGTGCCTAGTATGAGTCACTCCCTAGAAACACCAGATCCTACATTTCCCATAATGCAACTTGATAACATCTTTCCGGAGGCCAGACACCTTTCAAAATCCTTACTTCAGTTTGTAACAACAGCTTTCTGTTAAAAATTGTAAGTCTCAAGCCCAAGCCGTGATAACCCTGACGAAATCATATGACATCATCAGTACTCCTCGTGACAAGCAAACTGGAATTCATGTGTAAAATCGGTGGAGTGCCCCTTTAATGGGGTGAAAGAAAATATCCAAAATATCGAGTATCGCAATATTATGTTTTGTGATACTGTGTCGATCCTCAAAAACGCTTGATACATTTTTAATTAATAGTCTACATTCAAAGATTAACTTAGTTATTACTTTATTTCATTTGCGGTGTGTTCTTTTCCTAAGATAAACTTTAAAAACATCGCAATATATCTCCTTGCTTACAGTACTACAATATATCGCAATATATTGCATCATAACCCCTGTATCATGATATGTATCATATCGCCATACACAGCACTACCCTTTAATTAAATAATTAAATAATTACTCAACTACTTAATTAAAGTTAGTATAGTATTAGTATTAGTATTTCCTCAATTGATCCCAACATGGCTGCCGGCTCACAAACGTTCTCATTTTACAGCTAAACATCACACTACAAGATGATTCTGAAAACATTTGAGGAGAGAAATAGGCATTACAGAAACAGAGAATTCATTCATATTTAATCAGCGCTGCCTAGCTTGACCGTTTGATCGAAGTTTGTGAGTGATTGACAGCTGCTCAGAGACGGCAGGCTCCAGCTCGGCTCTGACTGGTTGTTTTCCTCCAGGTCTGTGAAATCTTGCACTACTGTGAAGATATAGTAAGTTATAAAAATAACTTTTTTAATCATATTTGCTCCATTTCTACCCAGTTTTAAAGGGGAACAACGCCCATTTTCAAAATTCATACATGTTATTCCCATGGTCTAAGACAGTCCAAAAATGTTAGTAAACATGAACAACTCTCCCATATCCAGTGCTAAAACTCAAATGTGTGATGTCATCAGGTATAAAGTGTGGAGCTGCTCCATAGACAATAAATGGGGAGAGATGTTATAGATGATACTGAGGGCACCCAGGGGAATGATCTGATTATATGGGTACGTTTTCTGTTTCACAACTGACACCATTACTATAGAATAAAGCTCATTTGGTTATAAAAAAAACAAACCAACATCATGTGGGTCCACAAAATCAGTCTCCCATTCATTGTCTAAGGAGCAGCTCCACACTGTATACCCTATGACATCACAAGTTTGAGACTTACTTCTCTGGTTTCTGGCTTTGAGAGACGAGCTCATGTTCACAACTGAACTTGAACTTTACTAGGACATGGAAATAACTTATTGGAATTATTTAGGCGGTGTTACCCTTTAAGTACATTATTACTGATTTTGAACAAAATAAAAGAATCTAGTGGATTATAAAGAAATAAGTCAATGTTAGCATTACTTTAGGTAATCAATTTCCTCCAATTCTTTTTTTACGCATCCTGAGACTTCAAAGCCAAGCTGGTAGAAAGTGAAAGCAGCACATCGACAGCATACAGTTGGTCACTGAACTTAAGAGAACTGTTAAGAGAGAAGTAAAAACTTTAAATAAAAAACTTAACTTCCCTCAAGTGGGAGGAGGAAGAGCGGAAGTTGGGTTGGAGGTAAGGACGGGAAGGAGAAGTTAACTTTTTCTCACCTGATGTCTTCCTCTGTCAGATCATCTGTCAATCACCATCGCCACTGGAAGGAAAAAAGAGGTAGGGAAGTGGTGAGTGACAAGGGGCGGAATGAGAGAGCAGAGAGCCGGAGAGGGAAAGGGTTTTGGAGAATGTGAGAGAAAGGCTCAAGAGCGTTAAAGCGTGAATAAAGAGACGCGTGAAGGGTGACGCAAGGAGACAGAGAAGTTTAAAAAAAACGCTCGAGACAGCTCGAGATGAGGAGAGACAGAGAGATGTGAGGTTAGCCACTTCCCTTTTTGCTTTGCAGTTTCGAGAAGGGGTACTCAGTCCTTCTCTCTGGTCAACAGCTGTGTGTGTGTTTGTGGTGAAATAGACCTGTAAATGTCACCATTAGACGTAACTGACACAAAGTGACAGTCTGACACTGTGAAGACACTGAAATGTGTTTCACAAAGATCATTGTGTAGAGTAGATGTGCACACATGTGCGCAATTCCGGACTTCCAGTTTTGAGCGGACCGTGTTGCTTCAGCAGAGCTTGTGTTGACAAAGCAAAAGCTGGTGCCAGCATCGAGAGGAAATAACATACAGAGAAGACTGTAAAACAGTTTAATTGTGTGCTTTCCTGATCGACATGTGTGGGTTTTTTTCAGCATTGTTTCTTCAGGAAAACAAATCTGACTTCTGCCAAGTGCCTTGCTCAAGGACATTCGTCAGAGCACCAGCCGACAGATTATTAGGCTCACCTAGTTTAGAGCAAAAGTTTGACTTTTTGGCGTTTAATGGGTTAAGTCGTGAGAACACCGCTGCTAAGCAACAACAATATTAACGTTACTGTCGGCGTCTAGAAGCCACAGAGGCTAACAAATTAGCAAGCTAGCAAGTGGGAAACATAATGCAGTAATGCAAAAGCATAAGGACAGAGGAAAAGGATGATTCCGTTGGGAATATCAACATTTTCCTCAGACATACAAAACTATGAAGAAAAACAATATACGACTAAAATTACAAAATATTCACTTCTTATGTACCGAAAATTCATTTCCATGGCCTCCGCCATTTCTGACAACATCAACAAACACGTCACAACTAGTAAACTCGGAGCTTTCAGAAACTTTAAACTTACGAGGTTGTGAATACAACAAGAGGGGAACGTTCATATGGACTCTTCTTGTGAACACGGTAAACATGAAACTATTTGAAGGCAAAAATATTCACTGTCTAGCAGAGAGTTAGATGAGAAGATTGATACCACTCTTGTCTGCACAGTAAATATGAAGCTACACCCAGTAACCAGTTAGCTTAGCTTAGCATAAACACTGGAAACAGGGGGAAACAGCTAGCATGGCTCTGTTCAACTGTAAACAAACAAACAAAAACAAACTATTCCTTTAAATGATGCCGTCTAGTACAACAGACCAGCAACAAATTCTACATTCATGAACATTATAATGTTAAGTTTTTGTTGAAACTGTTTTTGAGAGAATCAGATTCAACTACAGATAAATCAATTGCAGCTATTTTGAGTCATTCTTTAAGCAAAAATGCCAGAAAATCCACATTCCAGCTCGTACATTGTAAGTATGTAATGCTTTTCTTTGTCTTATGTGAGAGTAAACTGAATATCATTAGGTTTTGGACAACTGGTTGAACAAAATAAGCTATTTGATGATGGGTTTTAGGACATTGTGATTAGTATTTTTCACATATTTTCTGACATTTTATAGACTTTTCAATTGACCAATAATGAAAATAATCTTCAATTGCAGCCCCAGATTAAATTTAATAGTCATTTTGGATGCTGTTGTTTCTAATATTTAGTGTATTGTTACTGATATAATTGGTGTGCACAAAATATTAGAAACACCTCTCTGTATACTAATGTAACACAATCCAACAGCACCACAAACTAGAGCCTCCACACGGACAATAACGTTGAATCAACACCTCTCTAAAAGTTTCCACTAAACTGAACCTTATAACCTTCATGAAGGTAGAATTTACTGCCGGGTTGCTGTATTTTTGGCTACTATAGGTGTATCCAATAAACTGGTAACTGAGTGTAGAGCGGCCGTGGAATTCAAACCATAGACTGTATATAAGAAGTGGACGTAGTGACCGTGACATCACCCATTGGTTTATGGACTGGCATTTTGAAGCCTCGAGTTCGGCATTTTGTCCGACACCATCTTGGTCTTTTGAAACCAAAAGTGACACGAGAGGGTGGAACTAAGTACAACCGGACTGTGAATAAGGCGTTTTTAGGTGACAAAAATGGTTATAATTAACTTTCATGAACTGAAAACACACTGTGAAAGTGTTAAAGCTCTAAGACGAAAACACGGACAACACCCAGACTGGACAACGCCGTGGTAGCGACCTGTCAATCACAAGGTGGCCACGCCCTAAAGCATCCCCTGCTTTATGGTCTATTTGACTTTAAGTGGGACCATTATTTACTAAATGAACATCATGCTGTATTGAAGAAGACTTGAAACTAACGATTGAGACCATAAACTCATGTTTACAATGTTTACTGAGGTAATAAATCAAGTGAGAAGTAGGCTCATTTTCTCATAGACTTCTATACAATCAGACTTCTTTTTGCAACCAGAGGAGTCGCCCCCTGCTGGCTATTAGAAAGAATGCAAGTTTAAGGCACTTCTGCATTGGCTTCACTTTTCAGACCCGGAGGTTGTTCACTGATTCAAACTGACAACTTTTCAAGCTGACTAAACTCCAGGCTGCGGCCTCTCCACCTACTGAGGAATGTGAGGGAAGTCACACACAGGAAGAACAATGCAGGTTATGGCAGGGAGCGACAAAAAAAATAAATAAGTAATTCACTTTCATTGTGAAAAAACACCACAGCTCTCAGTGAACAACGCCAGGTTCGGCCAGTCCTCGCCACAAAAAGTCCCCCTGAAATTCCTCTCAATCTTTAAAGCAACAGGGGTTATTGTGGGCTACATCCAGGAGAGCAAAATATGCAAAAATGTCCACACACACACTCATTCACTGTATCAGGCCGGCCATCAGGAGAGCTACAGGAAGTTAGCCCTGTTAGAGTTTCCTGTCCACCCTTCTGATCGCTCCCCCCTTTTCCTGGAAACTGAGGACAGAGTCCATCCACACACACACACCGAGCAGCTGCAGGGCCACAAACACCCAGAACACATACACATCTTTACTCTCTGTTGCTGTTTTTCTCTTCTCCGTGCCCACACCCCTCCAACAATAACCTTTCACATTCTCTTCATCCACTGGACCAAAGCTGCTGACTTTCTCTTTCTGGTAAACTTTAGAAAGGAAGGAGGTGTAGAAGAGACCTCCTCCCTCTGCTCTTTCTCTCATCTCTTCTTTTTCTGCTTTTCTACGATTGGCAGATGACCAGAAACAGGATCAGCAGCACAATAACACATACAGAGGACTGTTAGCGGGACGGCCATACAGTCATTGTTCTCCGTTTGGGTTCCTGTTGATCAAATTTCTGTCTTCCTCTCTGCACACAGAAGCTGTAGGCTATATCGGTTGACCTGAAGTGTTTATACATAAATGAAACACTAAAGTCACACATGTAGCAGAGTACACGGCCCACTGGGAAAAGGCTTCACCAGTCAAGCATGTACAGAGAGCCAAAATACCCATAGTGGTTTATCACCCGCTATGGTGCAGAATTAAACGCAACTTGTACGTATGTGGGTATTTCCTATTTATCTTTCAATCAGCCACAAACATTAAAGAGACTAGACAAAGTGTGTGTGTGTGTGTATGTGAGTGTGTGGGTGTGTGGTGGTGATGGTGATGGTTGGTGCGTTGGGGGTTGCACATTCAAACTGGCACACTTGTTGCTTTTTAGGTGTGTCTACAAGACAAGAGTCTGCGTAAGTACCGACAATTACACCAGAGTAATTTAAGAACAGTTCCTCTTTGCCTCTTGAAACAAAGTAATGAAAATGAGATAGAGTATGCAACGCAAGCAAACACGCAGCTAGGTGAATATGTCATGTTAAATTTAAATCAGCAGTGGGTAGAATTGGAGCAAATATGATTTTAAAAAGTTATTTTTATAAAACGGTCACTATATTCTGACAGTAGCGCATGAGACAGGTAATCTGAAAAAAATGATGTCTCCTCCAGTGCTCCTAATGGCATCTGCAAGATTTCACAGACCAGAGGAAAACAACCAGAGCCGAGCTGGAGCCTGTCGTCTCTGAGCAGCTGTCAATCACTCACAAACTCCGATCAAACGGTCAAACTAGGCAGCATTGATCAAATATGAATCAATATTCTGTTACTGTAATGCCTATTTTTCGCCTCAAATTTTTTCATAAACATCTTGTAGTGTACTTTTTAGCTTTTTTTAGTTAGTTTGCGACCCGGCAGCCATGTTGAGATCTGTTGAGGAAATACCAAGCCCCGCCCACCAGCCGGGGCAAACTTTCTCATTTTACAGCTAAACAGTACACTACAAGATGCTTCTGAAAACATTTGAGGCGAGAAATAGGCATTACAGTAAGAGAATATTGATTCATATTTGATCAGCTCTGCCTATTTTGGCCGTTTGATCAGAGTTCGTGAGTGATTGACAGCTGCCTCTGTTGAATGAACAGCCAATAGGAACGCTCTCTCTCTCTGAAATGACCTGTGATTGGCCAATGTCTCCCGTCACGGGCTACTTTTTTAAAGCCTGAAGACAGAGCCATGAGGAGGTGCAGAAGTCTAGTTTTCTCTCAGAACACTTGAATCACAATATGCTGAAAGGTAATTATAGAATTTTTGCCCAACGATGCCAAAACTATTTTGACTACTGCACGTTTAAGGTAATGAAAGCTGTAGTGTACATACAAAAATAAAACTACAATGTTGCATTAAAAAGTCTCTTCAGTTGTGTACACACTGCTTTTCATCTTATCTAAAATATTTTTAGCTTTTTGCTAGTGTAACAATGAGAGTGCACATTCATTATTTCTTCATGGTGCAACTGTCATTAGTTCTTGCCTCTTGCCACAAGTATACTGAAAAAAAAACTCTTATCAATCATTCTGATTACACAGAGATACTTGTGTTTCCTCTGTTTTAGCTGATAAAAAGCTTTACTTCACTTGACTGGTTGCTTACCGTCATAGCAGATTTTTTATAGCAACTGACAAGAAGAAATAATTAGAACACGGAAGCAGCTTCATCTGGTGTGGTGTTGGTTTGTGATGAGTCTGTCTGCCACAACAGGTCCTTTTACAGCACGCACTAATACTTCATCGTTAGATAAGAAGCATCGGTGTTCATGTCATTGACAGTTTTTCAATGGTTGGTACAAAAAAAATAATCTTACCTTTGCCTAATGGTATGAAGACATGCAAATAGTTAAATTCTTTTTACCCAGGTTTCGAAATATCGGCCTACGCCTTCAATGGAGGTGAATTGAATTTCGTAACTCACAGACTTCACATGAAATACCAAAGAAGTTGACCCTAAGAAAACTGTCTTTGGTAAGATCAGTGGATTTTTTTTCAGAGTAACAGTGAAACGGTCCAGGAAAGGGTTGTCACTGCTCAATTTTTAATGGTGTCTTTTTTAACGCTATGAGCGCGAAAAATTAATTGAAATGTACCTCCATTGTATTGGGGTTGGAGGCAGAAATATTGGAGATAGATACCTCTAAACCTGGGCAAATGAAACAATAAACCTATCACAGGACAGCAGTAATGAAAAATAGTATTTTGATCAATTACTAAATGAATAAAAGTAGCAATACTGCTCTCCATTTCAGTGCTGCATTCTGTATTCAAAAGTGTACTTAAGTAAAAGTATAGCAGTATTATCAGCAAAGTGTACTTAAAGTACCCAAAGTAAAAGTAGTCAGTATCTAAAAATGCCCCCTTTCAGTTTTACATTATTACATTATTGGTGCCAGGTGGAGCTTTAATCTAGAACGATGCATTATGTTTGTGAGCTGCAACGATTAAGTGATTAGTTGCCAACTATTAAATTAATACCCAGCTATTTTTGACAATAAAATAATCAGTTTGGGTAATTCTTTCAAGAAAAAAAAAGTGTCTCTGATTCCAGCTTCTTAAATGTGAATATTTTCTGGTTTCTTTACTCCTCTATGACAGTAAACTGAATATTTTTGAGTTGTCGACAAAACAAGACATTTGAGGACGTCGTCTTGGGCTTTGATCGACATTTTTCACTATTTTCTGACACTTTATAGACCAACAACTAATTGATTAATCAAGAAAACAATCAATAGTTGCAACCCTAAACTAGTGGAGTAAGAAGTACAATATCTCCCTCTGAAATTTAGTACAGTAAAATTATAAAGTAGCATAAAATGGAAATATTCAAGTAGTAAAGTATAAGTACCTCAAAACTGGACTACAGTACAGTCCATGAGTAAATATACTTAGTTACTTTCCACAATTGCAGAACAGAATATTTGTATAACAATATAAGGAAGCAAATACATTCTGCCCTACAAGGCATTAGCACGCATTCAGTGCACTCTTACAAAATCACAATAACATCACCCTCCATCGTCACACTCGCAAGCATCCAAATCCAAATGACACACCCTTTCCTGCACAGTGGACTGCAGATAAGCTGCTCCCAGCGGGGAATTCACTGCGGGAACACAGAGAAACACACACAATTGTTCAGATCTGTTGAGTTTCTGTACTTTTACACCAGTTCTCTCTAGACTTTCTCCTCATTTTCTTGTTTCTCAATCTCTTTTCTTATATACCTTTCTTTTTTTTCTCTCTCCCTCACAAGCAGGAAGCCCTACAGGATGCAGAGGGTGAGTGGAGCAGGAATGATAGGACAATGGGAAGCAAGCTGTCACCGAACCCTAACACGCATAACATGCACTCATAGAGCACATACGCACAAACTGGACGGGCCTATGGAAAAGTAAGGTGTCTCGGTCATCGGGACTTCCTGTTTCCACATGAAGTCATCATATCCTCCAGATACAGAGGTGGCTTGTTAGAAGGCATACATGAATTAAAGGTGTTATTGATAACATTTGTATGTAGAAGAATATT
>CAKALG010041215.1:0-26088 GCA_916700815.1 Helicolenus hilgendorfi | reverse complement strand
TCTGTGAGCATTGTTACGAAACCGACTCTGCTGCCGCTGCTGCTGCTGCTGCTGCTGCTGCTGCTGTTGCTGCTACGCTGGTTGTTAATGCTGACAGCTAATAATGTCCTCCTGGATGACTGTGCCTTGCTGGAGCCAGAGAGGGGAGATGAAGAGAGGCAGGAAGTGAAAGACAGAAACAGATAGAGGGGAAGATACCAGTGGGGCGTGCAACTCTCTCTCTCTCTCTCTCTCTCTCTCTCTCTGTCCGAGCTTGTGAAGTTTCCTGAAGAGGATTACACGCATATACACACACACACACACACACACACACACACACACACACACACACACACACACACACACACACACACACACACACACACAGTGAAAATACGGGCATATTGTGCTTTAGTTCCTCTTTTTTTTTTTTCCTTCCTTCCTTCCTACTTGCTCACTCCTGCCTCAGCGTCTCAGGAGGGAGGTGGGCAGAGGAGGAGGAAGAGGAGGAGGAGGAAGGGGTCCATTGTGTCTCAGCAGAGCCCCTATTGCAGTCCAGCTGACATAGACTTGTGTCAGGAGGATCCATCCTGCTGATGTGAGGCAAGCTGTAAACTGAAAGAGATGTCTAAAATGCTGAAGTGGGCCCTGGCCAGCGGAGAGATGGCTCTGTTTGTTTGCCATTCTGCTGAGCACCACTTCACGGAGAAAACTTTTCTGCTCAAATTTGCTGACGGGGGAGAAAGGAGGGGGGGTTTCGGGAGTCACTTGTGGGCACACACAGCTCTGCCCATTGTGCGTCTTTGACATTGACATTTGGACATGGTGAGGAGGAGAAAAAAAGAGTTAAAAAGCTTACTTTTTTTTCAGCTCTCTCTCTTACCACACAAACTGTTTTGCCACTCCTCACAACACTCAGAGACAGCAGTCATTGAACCTTCCAACCGCATGAATATGCATGATAAGTCCGCTTTTCTTCTCTGCCCTCTAAGCTGTATTTTTTTCTTTCCACCCAGAGACCTGTCGTGTTGTGTTTGATTGGCCCTGACATTTGAAAAGGTCCTTGAATGCAAAAAAAAAAAGTTGTTTATGACAACTGGAGAACTCTCCTTGCAGCAGAGTAAAAATGGCATTTTGAAAGGAGCACAGCTCCTGCATATTTAAATGCTAATGGCTCTGTGAATGCGCAGGCTAATAGGATGTTTCAATCTGGAGTAGTGCAGTATGTACACTTTGAGTATGCAGGCGCACTGTCTGAGTGCTACTTCTAATAGCTCTGGAAGGTGCATCAGCTCATTTTATTAACTGATTACGTGGAGTCTGAAGTTTTTTTAAAATAAATTATCACTTTCCTTTTTACGGCAGCGTGGAGATTATCTCAACACAGAGGCACAAAGAATAGACTTGTGTTCAGAAGAAAAAAAACCCTCGGGGAAATCTGTTTTTTGAAATTCCGGCATCTGTGGTGTATTATCGCAATGGTTATGATGCAGATAAAGTTTAACAGCTTGTTTTACAAGCTTGCTGATGCCGTGTGGCAGAGTTAGAGTGCTAGTGTTAGACATGGCCCCTGGGGCTCTGGCTGCGCAGCCCTGTAGTGAGGCGTCATCCTTGGCTTTATTATGAGCTGTTTTGTTAGCAGCAGCGAGCCACAAGTCCCGCGGATCTCCTTGGACTTTGACCTGCTTGTGGAGTGTTTGGTCTCATAGTCCTGCTTGCTCTGTAGCTTTTACATTGTATGGACACAGGACAATTGATGATGTCATTAGATAAACATTTGTATTTGAATTTGAGCCTGTTATCCAGTTCTGAT
Source organism: Helicolenus hilgendorfi (assembly GCA_916700815.1). Taxonomy (NCBI): domain Eukaryota; kingdom Metazoa; phylum Chordata; class Actinopteri; order Perciformes; family Sebastidae; genus Helicolenus; species Helicolenus hilgendorfi. The sequence continues at coordinate 24,296 of CAKALG010041215.1, read as the reverse complement.
CGCAGTACTGTTCACACTACAAAACTTGCTGTCTTGTAATCGGGAGTCTTAAACTTGTTTTGGTTTCCACACTACATGACTGCCTGGCGACGGGGTCACACACTACAAGATCTTTCACCGGGAGGAATCCCTGATGAGGTCTCTAAACTACATTTTGTCGGTTAACACGCGAGAAATACACAGTAAATGACGTGATACCATTCGTGAGACACATTGCTGATGTTGTTGTTGGCACATGTTTTCACAAAATTGCCTGTTTCCACTAGTTTCTACACTCTTTTTTACTATTTATTCCTCAACAACTGTGCTCCGTGTTGCAAATGCAACACATACAGTAAGTTCCTATTATTACAGGCGACCCCGTCTCCCCCAGGTTTACCCTCGACCCTTGTCTTGCGCTCTCATTGGCTGCAGCTCGTGGCTGGTCGAGATATTTAGTATTGGAATTGGAATTGGAATTTATCTGGAATTTGTCTGCGAGGCATCGGCGAGCCTCTTTGCTTGTGTCTGTGAGCAGTTCACGCATGACACTAGAGCGCCCGTGTGCGAACGGTGAGCCAACACCGATTTGCCTCTGATCTGGGCTTTTGTCGGGGAGCTCCAAAAACTGTCGTGGAGCAGAAAATCAGGTCATGAAGTGTGAACTACCTATTCATTGATAGTTTTATATAGAGTCATTGTTTGATTTGTTAGTGGAGAGACACAGGAAATAGGGGTTTAGGTAGGTGGGACAACATGTGTGTAAAGATGTACCGATTCCAATTTCCGTTTTTTTTTTTTTTTTTAAAAGTCTGACCTGCCAATTTCAGAAGAACTATAATAGACAGAAAGGCTCCATTTTTCACCTCCATGTCGGAACCATCTCGAAAAATAATTTCAACCGTCCCAAAGTCAGTGTAAACCGTCAAAATCTAAATGTTATCCTTTCACTTTGTTATTGTCATCTATAGTGGTTATTTGCATAGAAACACTATGCAAACACAATGCATGCACAATGCAATGCACACAATTCAAATGATTAGGAAATAAATGATTGTATTGTTATCTAAATATTTCATATTTATTTTGATATAAAAAAATCCTGGTTTGAGTAATTTTAATTATGTATTATAAGCTGCTGAGGGCTAGCGTTAGGAAGTTAAACAGGTCATATTTCTCTCTCTAATATCTATTGTATATTGCTGTGAACACATCTCCTTCAAACAACTGGATTTATTCAAGATTCTAGCCAAAAACTAAATTTCACATGGTTGCATTTGAACACATCCTGATATTGTTATAATTTACATTCACCCAGCACTCATTTTTACTGAGCAGAGTATCATAATGCAAGTCAACGCAAACTCCGTTAACATTAGCTGTTGAGCTCCGTGCTGTTGGCAGACAAGATTGTCATTGTGATTACTCTGAGCAGCATCATGGGAATGAATTACAATATAATAAGAGTCTGATTAAGTTAGTTGTTCCATAGGTTTTTAAGGTTGTTCCTCCATGGCTTATTTTGGACTTGCAATTCTGACAAATTGCAGCTTTATGTCTTTTTCAGTCACGTTGAAGAACTTCCACGCCGACGACATGTTGTGTGTGTGTGTGTGGCTGTAACGTTACTGACTGTGCTGCTGCGTGCTGACATATAACCATCATGCGGCGGCGGCACACGTGTGTGTGACTTGCAAAAAATCGGAAGTATGAGATCGGTTTCAATTGCCGTGTGTCATCGTGAAATATTTGGTTGTACAAGTTTGGTGATGAAGTGACAACTGGCGGGGCCAGTTTGTAAACCAGTGTATCTGGCGAGGTAACTCCAACAGACGAGGTTGAATGAAAGTGGATGATGCAACACAGCTAATAAGCTATGACAGCTTCTTCCTCCATTACGGTCTTTCCAGCTCGCTTTTTGCTCAAAAGTCAGCTATTATGAATTTGGGTGTCAAAGTTTACAGAAGTTGAACATGACATGAAATATTTTTGTGTATCTACTACCGTCCCCCCAAGCAAATCCACTGATAGCTGCGATTTTATTGGAGTGAATTGATTTTTCCATGATGTTTTTAATGCTGGTGTAACTGGGCCCTTAGGCCAATAGAATAACCCAACCGTTATTTTTTTAATGCCGTAAGTTTATCTTTGCAGTCCAGGTTAAAACTGTCTTCATACACCAGGCTTTCATGCATCTAACAGCCTCTTTGCTTGCATAAATACTGGCAGGAGTCCAAACAGGGAAATCTGGCAGATATCCATGAAACCATTTGACTCCTAAACCACACTGTTAAGTGAGAGGCTGGACTTCCCATTGATTTAAATGAGCAGTGGACATGGCTGCTGCTACAGAGCATCATACACACTCTCGCATGCTTACACAATGTCACACAAAAGCAGTTATCTACTTGTTGCTGTACAGAGAGATAAACAGGATGAGCTGTCATCCTGCTTCTCATCACTCATCTGTGGTGAAAAGTGGCATATTATCTACTCGTTGCAAGCAGTTATGGAAGTGTTGTTGACAAAGTGAGCGGCGGAGCTGAGCGATGGAGTCTTATCGCCTCAGCTATCTCCATTATGAATATGGATATTACCAATGTTTGGCGAGCCCGAGGCTAATACTTTGATTCTTGGCTGCTGAGAGGAGCTCTGTGGGATGGTTGGCTTTTCAACTTGTCAGCTTGTTCGCACAAAGACATGTTTGATTTTCACCCCGTATAGAGATGTTTGATTCCTGATCCTGAACAAAAAGGATTTACTGTGGGTTAATGTTTCACTGAGCCCGAGAGAAGCTGCAGACTGACTCTCAGCCCCTCCTACTCGGTCCTCTGTGAATACTCCCCCTCGGGACTCTGTGTGAGGTTAGGAATAGGTGTCCCTGGGGTTTTCAGACAGCTTTAGCAAAATGCTATTTCAAGGCATAATACACACGTATGCTGCAATTTTTCATCTTTTTATTCTTGATGCTAAATCTGACATATCAGGCAGAGACATAACTCTCTATAATAAATATTAGGGCTGTCAAAGTTAACGCCACAATAACGCTTTTTAACGCCGCTAATTTCTTTCCGCACCTTGTGATTTTTCAGGTTGCAGCGGGCTCAGTTCTAAAGCTAGAGTGAAGATACTGGTGTCAAATGAAACTAGAAAACCTAAGGTACCATGTCATATTAGCTTGCGAAAGAGGCTAAATAAAGCTCCAAACCATCCCATGACCTCTGACCTCAAGATATGTGAATGAACATTGGGTTTTATCGGTACCCATGAGTCTCCCCTTTACAGACATGCCCACTTTATGATAATCACATGCAGTTTGGGGCAAGTCATAGTCAAGTCAGCACACTGACACACTGACAGCTGTTGTTGCCTGTTGGGCTGCAGTTTGCCATGTTAGGATTTGAGCATATTTTTATACCCATAGAACCCATTTTCATTCACATATCTTGAGGTCAGAGGTCAAGGGACCCCTTTGAAAATGTCCATTCCAGTTTTTCCTCGCCAAAATGTTCAATAAGTTTGGAGTGTTATTTAGCGACAAACTAGTACGACATGGTTGGTACCAATGGATTCCTTAGGTTTTTCATATGATACCAGTATCCTCACTTTAGCTTTTAAACTGAGCCTGCGTTATTATCGTGTGAACTTTGACAGCCCTAGTTTCTGGACATTATTTGTCATTGTTTTGTGTTGTTGATTAATTTCCAATAATAAATACTGTATATACATACATTTGCATAAAGCAGGCATATTTGTCCACTCCTGTGTTGATAAGAGTATAAAATACTTGACAAATCTCCCTTTAAGGTACATTTTGAACAGATAAAAAATGTGCAATTAATCGCGATTAATCATGGACAGTCATGCGATTAATCACGACTACATATTTTAAACAATTGACAGACCTAATATAAATATATACCGAACAGGATCTTGTTCCCAGACTAAAAGTGCATGCTGCCTCTTATTTATAGCTCCCGACATCTTTTGACCTAAGGTGAACATTTTTCCAATAATGAAGTTTTGTGCCATCAGGAGATAGGGGAGTGCATTAGTACGATAACAGAGCTACAGTTCATTGGTATTGCCTTGTCAGGGATTTTGCTGATATATGAGGTCTGTGTTTTACCTACAGCCATACTGAACTCGCTGTTTAAAAGAAGCAGCATAGCCAAATGTGAATATGAAAAAAGATTGAAGTCCTATTATCCCGTTCAGACATTCAGTCAGTGCAGCACTGCTGGAAGATCTTTTTTTGTTGTCATAAAATTGATGTACCAAGGGAAATACCGTATGAATTCCATGCACCAGTCACTTTATGCCGGTGTTGTTAATATTCCACATTGTTATGGGGTTTGTTTTTTGTTTTAATCTTGTCTAGAATGCGCCATGAGGAAAAGTTTTTCATTTCGCTGCGCACTGCAGGCTGAAATGATGATAAACCTGAACAGAGGTTGTATGTTTTGCCATCTTTCCAGCCTCGGGGGAAGTTTGAACTACTGAAATATTTCAAATAACTCAAAGAACGTAGCTTTTTGTTCCACTTTTCACCCACTTGTCCGTGTCTTTTCTCCCTCGGCTAAACCTCATCCCTGACCTTTCTCTTCTCTGCTTTTTTTGTCTACTGCTGAGCTCTCTTTCCCTTTTCCTCTTGAATATCAGTTGTGCATCCTAATCCGTCTCTGCCCTTATCTTGTCTTTTTTTTCTCTCAGTTTCATCTTGCTCACGGGTTGCTGAGGGGTTTGCTGGCTGACTATGTTTCTTCTGTTTGGTATCTATTGAATACCAGCTGCTGTCCTTGGTCAGGGAAGCATGCAAGTGTAATAAACCTGCCCCGATACACGCGTACATAAAAGCAAGCAAACGCACACATACTGCACTCAGACATAGACACACACACGTGTGCAATGTTGTAAGCAAGCTACTAACTTAATAAGGAGGTTGAAAAGAGACTACAAGCACGGGACTCATCAGAGGTGGAGTAGAGAGACAAAGCCTGCTGTCATTGAAAAGAGGTCTTTTTAGGTTGCACTGACACAAAATGTTCTCCGCAGTCAGTGTTCATAGCTGCAATCATAAAGCTTCGTAAACAAACACTGCTTCATACGATGATCTACCGTGCACCATCACGACCACACCATAGTCGCTCTCTCATCGTCTCGCTCCCCTCGAGCCTTTCATGCTGGGCAGAGTTTCTCAGAGCTCCCCCTCCCTCCCTGGAGGCTGGATACAGCCAGACACCCACCTTGGCCCCAGTTCCCAGCCGACACGTCTGTGTTTTTTGGTGTCCGTCTGTATGTGTGTGTGTGTGTGTGGGCAGCAGCATTCAGCGGTGTTCTCACAGCCCAGCTGAGACTGACAGATGGAATCATTTCACACCGAGACAGAAAGGCAGGATACAGGAAACCGGGGTGTGTTTAATAGTCCTGGCGCTGCTGTGGTTGGTATTAATCTAGGTCAGTGGCGTTCAGCTCACGGCGAGTCGGCCTCCGGGGCACGCTTGGCCTTTCCTCAACCCCGTTCACTCAGCTAACTTACAGTCTACTTACCTTTTATGTAGTTTGCTGTTAAAGAACTCGACAAGATGGTTACACTGCGTAGCGGATTAGTACTGTACCTGGTTTAGCAGTCGGAGAACAGAGGCTCTGTCTAGCAGCCCAGATGGCTCACACCACTGGACATTCATAACACACTTCGAGATGTTCAGCTCACAGCTTAGTAAGCTAAAAGGTTTCATTTTGTTCTCGTCATTGCCATTTACGTAAGACATGACACGTCTATAAAATGTCAGAAAATACTGAAAAATGTCGGAGGGTGTTTTCCAAAGCCCAAGATGATGTCTCCAATGATGTCTTGTTTTGTCCACAACTCAAAGATATTCAGTTTACTGTCATAAAGAAATAATAAAGAAAAAAAAATCACATTTAAGAATCTGGAATTTTAACTTATTTTTCTTAAAAAATGTATTACTCAAACCGATTAATCAATTATCAAAATAGTTTGCGATAAATTTAAAAGTTGACAACTAATTAATCGATCAACTGTTGCAGCTCTAAAGTAGATCTATTATGTTGGATGTTACAGGGATGGTGATAAATGCAAATGCAGATCCCACTGTTCTGATTGCAGTAAACTTTTTTACTCAGATTTTATACATATGTTCTTTATACTATGACAATTTTCCTGAAATTAGATAAATAAAAAATTGCAATATATCACCTTACTTACAGTATCGCCATACATCGCAATATATTGAATCGTAACCCATGTATCATGATACGTATCGTATCTCCAGATTCTTACCAATACACAGCCTTAACTATTAAACCTATACCCAAAATAAAAAAAATAAAAGAATTACGTGGCTTGAAATACTTTGCATAGCAACATTTGCTTACCCTTAGTGTTCTTTATGAAAAGTGAAAAACAAATAAATAATCCACTATTCCATGATGCAAATATAAGCCACATCTCTGAACTTTTTACATGCCAAAGATCAGATTTGATTGATTTAAATTAGTCGGTACTTCATATGACCAAGGGTTCAGGAAGCTCTCTTGTGGCGAGGATTACATGTCTGTATCATGATTTACCTCCTCTAGGAATTAGGAACCAAAGCTCATTCAAAAATACGAGCGTATGCACTCACAACGTGAACTCATCTCTACAGTTAATTTGCAGTTTAATTGGTTTTACAGTTGTTGCATATGCATCAGGTGCTCAGTCGTTAATTGGTAGGAAAAGACAGATCATCAAGTTCAACAATTAAAACGGCACTTGCCAACCTCAATACACACAAATGTACAAGTGTATCTAATTAGACTAAATCTATTCAGAGGGGATTTCGTGGTAATGATTTACTATTATGTATTACGTGGAGAGTAAATTTACTCGGTAATGTCGTACCTGACGAGCAATATTCAAATAGATTTTGCAGTAAATTGCTGACAGGGATCATGGTGACATGGAAAAGAAGGTGGTTATCTGTCTTCCTTATGTGTTTTCCTTTACGAATCGTCACTTTGCTCTTTAAACCCAGAAGCAGTCGCTTTAATAGTCTCTCCTCGTTAGTCATGCTCTGTGTTTCTTTGAAAATCCTAAATTTACTCCTTAAATGTGACTGTGGCATCTCCATTCTTCAATCAGCCATTGGTTGAGTCTTTAAGACATTGGCTCCGTTCCAACACATTCACATTTTTTTCCCATTTAATTTCTGAATTTGAAGGTCCATCTCCCCGAGGCGTAATTATTCCATAGCCCTAAAATATAATTGCATTTTTGTCGCTCCTCTTCGCTCTTTCCTCGGGGTTTCCATCATGCAGCTAAATGGTTTTAAACATTTCACTCTGGAGAGGTGTAAGAAATCAGTGAGCATAAGGTTAGATATTTTGAGTAAATGGAACTAAATTGTTTTGACTTGTGCTAAATGATAAGGTGTCTGTGTTTTTGCTCTGGCCTCGCGTTAATGAGTTTATAGCTGAGGAATGGGGAGGTGCTAAAGAGCTGAGAGAGACAAGGTGAGATGGCGAAGACACTCTGCTGATTACAGTTTCACACAGACTCCAGTGTGTTACTGGTAAGACTTTAATTTATGAGCAAAAGTCAGTACACACAAAAAATGGTTTGTGCTGGCTGATACATTGTTTACCGTCTGGAGGAAGCCTTGGCACTCACCGACCTTAGAGGCTCTGCAGCCTGGTGTTGCCCACTAATAAATATTAAAAAAAAACTTAACTCCACTGATTGATCAGGGGAAATCATTACACTCACATGGGGACACACATTAGTACATGTTATCATGGTTACCAAATGATTTGCATAAATATATACTGAATGTTCCTTATACATAAGATCGCATTCCTGACAGTTGGATGAAGGATTTAGTAGTAGTACAGCTACAACTAATTATTTTTTTCACATTGGTTAATCTGCCCATTATTTAATTTATTAATTGATCAATCATTTAGTCTGTAAGATGTCAGAAAATTGTGAAAAATGGCCACAAGACTTTCCTTGTGTCTATGGTGACGTCTTCAGTTGTATTATTTTGTTAGACCAACTGTCCAAAACTCAAACACATTCAGTTTACAATGATATAAAACATTATAAAGAGAAGCTGGGACCTGAGAATATTTGGCATTTTTGTTTAAAACTACGGCTGTCATCGTCTATTTAATCACATGACTGTCCATAGTCAATCTTATCAACATGGGAGTGGGCAATGCCAAATATCTTTATTTCAATTAAATATTTGAATTGATTGACAACCCTAGTATATATTTATTATTGGAAATCACTTAACAACATAAAACAATAACAAATATTGTCCAGAAACCCTCACAGGTACTGCATTTAACATAAAAAAAGATACTCAAATCATAACATGGCAAACTCAAGCCCAACAGGCAACAACAGTTTTCTAGTTTCATATGATGCAAGTATCTTCCCTCTAGCTTTAAAACTGAGCCTACTACAACCTTGTGAAGGCGTTATTAACATGTTATCTTTGACACCCCTACTTAAGACATGATTGAAACAATTAGTTATCAAAATAGTTGCTGATTGATTTTTTTAGATCATTAATTGACTAATTGTTTCAGGTCTAATTGGTGGTTTATCTTTTGAGTTCCTACGAAAATCACATATCTATCCTTAGATTTTCAAACAGATCAAATGAGTTCACTTGAAAGCGAACTGAGACCCAACTTCGGTTCTTTATTCGACACCAGAGCTCGATGCATAGCTTTCACACCAGCCTAAACGAACCAAACCAACCGCAACCGCAAATTTACTACAGTTTGCTTAAACCAAACCAAACAGTTACGTGTGAAAGCACCCAGAGTTTCTAGAACGTGATAAATGTATACATGTTAAGTAAGGTAAGAATCAAATGGGCCCTCAGTTATAAAGATTAGTTCAGGGGAAGAGTGTGTCACCTCATGTTTAATGCGTCCATGACAACACATCCAACCTGGCGTACATGCAAAAGGTGTCCTTAATTCACTTTCATTATCATATCTACCACCGGTCTCATCCACCAGTCCCAGGGTCACCTCGAAGAGAAGTTGGTCCAATTGTCACAAGTGTATTGCTCTTATATGTAAGGTTAGTGTGTCTGTAGTTCAGCACTCTGTACTGGTCTTTGTCCCTCCAGAGAAAAAAGGTCCGAGGTCATTCTCTTCAATAGGAAAGTGGATAGGACAGATTTATTACCACAATAAAAGCATCTTGGACACAGCCTTTCATCTGTCGGCCTAAGTACCACAGGTTTTGGTGTGATTGCCTGTGTGTGTGCATAATGTGCTTTTGCATGTATGTGTAAGTTGATATGAGTAAATTAAGTATTTAGTCTATAAGGTAAAGGAGAAAAAATTACCAAGATAACATTTAGAGACATGTTTACAACGTCTTTTATTTAATTCAAACCTGGGCTCCGTTTCGTGAAGTCTTCAGTGGCCTGTGTTGTGAAAAAATACATTATTCTAGATGCCAAACTTTGTTTTAGTTCATTAGTTGTAAAGAGCTGGAGAGAGGAGGAATGCAGGCCATGCCCAAAGCCTCGCCGGGTTAGGCTAACAGGCTGCCGTGCACAATAATGTCACCATTATGCGTTTCCTGGGTGACTTACACGAATAGGCATTATTACAAAATTGTGCATTAGCCCAAGTCAGCAGTTAGTGCTGCTGCAGTCTCATTTCGTTTAGAGTTGAAAGGAGAGAAAGATGGCGAGAATGTGAGGGAGGGAGGGAGGGAGGTAGGGAGAGGGAAAGGGGGGGAGGATGGGAAAATGGTTCAGAGAAAAGGCGATGTAAAGGAGAAATGGGAAATGAAAAGAATGCGATCTGCCAGAGGCTGACAGGACATGCAAAAGGAGGTAAAAGGATACACAGAGAGGCACAGATGGACTGACAGACTTGGGGGATGATGATGGAGAGGTAGAAAGAGGAGAGCTGTAATTGTCAGTAACTGGTGTATTTAGACAGGGAAGGGTTGGAGGAAGAAAGAGGCTGGCAGGGAGGAGGAAGGTGTAAATCAGCGGTCTGAGCGACAGCTTTACGTGCCCCTCGGAGCCCCAACTATCCGATTAATGAGAGAAGAGAAACCTTAACCACCTTCCCCTCTCTGCCTCTTCGTTTTCTGCTATCTTGCACTTTCAGGGACATAAATCATAGACTCTTAAGCAGTCACTTTGGGTAGCTGCTACACAATTCTTCCTCAAAATGTTGACTGTAAGGTACCCCTGTCCTATGATTTGCTGCATTAATGAGATTTTACTGCAGCTAGTGTCCGTTGAAGCACATTCATTACAGTTGTTAAAGGAATAAGTCGATGTTATGGGAAATGCGCTCTTTCTTGCCAAGAGTTAGATGAGAAGATTGATATCATTCTGTTGTTTGTTCGGTAAATATGAAGCTGGGGCCGGCACCCGGTTAGCTTAGATTAGCATAAAAACTGGAAACAACTAGTCTGGCTCTGTCCAAAGGTAAAAACATCCACCTATCAGCACCTCTAAAGCTCACTTATCTAATCTGTATAAAGACAGAAGTGTAAAAACAACAAGTTGTGGTTTTACAGGAAGTTATGTGCCAGACTATTTCTTGGCCAGGTTTTCTTCCTATTTCGGGTGGGTTTACACTGTTTTTTGTACGGATTAAACAAACAGTATACAATGTGTTAATTATTGAGTTTTAGAGATGCTGGTAGGCAGATATTGTGACTTTCCAGGTCAGCCAAACTAAGCAAAGCTAAGGTCCCCACATCCCCACACCTTGTTTGGAAGTGTTTTGAAGGTGGTGTGGATGGATGAAAGCAGATTAGATTAGGCTATAATATGTGCATACTGTATGTATAAGGGCTGTCAAAGTTAACGCGTTAACGTTAAATTTGTCTTAACGCCACTAATTTCTTTAACGCATTAACGCAACTTGCGTTTATTAGGTTGTCCAGACTGTCATGGCCATTTTCAAAGGGGTCCCTTGACCTCTGACCTCAAGATATGTGAATGAAAATGGGTTCTATGGGTACCCACGAGTCTCCCCTTTACAGACATGCATACTTTATGATAATCACATGCAGTTTGGGGCAAGTCATAGTCAAGTCAGCACACTGACACACTGACAGCTGTTGTTGCCTGTTGGGCTGCACTTTACCATATTATGATTTGAGCATATTTTTTATGCTAAATGCAGTACCTGTGAGGGTTTCTGGACAATATTTCTCATTGTTTTGTGTTGTTAATTGATTTCCAATAGTAAATATTAATACATTTGCATAAAGCAAGCATATTTGCCCACTCCCATGTTGATAAGAGTATTAAATATTTGATAAATCTCCCTTTTAAGATACATTTTGAACAGATAAATTATGTGTGATTAATCGTGATTAACTATGGACAATCATGCGATTATTCACAATTAAATGTTTGAATCGATTGACAGTCAAGTATTTATATTTTCTTTTGCTAACATTATATATTTACATGGCTAACAGCTATATTTAGCATTATGGAAATTAGCTAGCTAGGGCATTTGTAAACATTGAAGATGCCAGATCCCTCAAAGAGTGCGTTGCTGAGACAGAGACAGGTCTCGAACAAAGTTCATTTTCTCCTGATTTGTCTTTACTTTGGTGACTATGGGACAAAAGAATCGGTCATAACCTCTGTTCACGTTGATAGACACAGGACATGCCGCTAGTCTCCTAAAGGGGCGGGGCAGCGGCGAAACCCATGTGACACAGACACAGGAAACCAACTCCCAGTGCACCTTCTCCTTACTGAACCGTGTCTGGTGCTATCAGTCATCTCATCTAACTCTCAGCAAGAATAAGCGAATTTATGTCAAACTATTCCCTCAACGAGACGATGTGTGAAGCTCACGGCTGTCACATGTAGAGGCGAGGCTGCACTAAAAACAAAGATATTCAAACGGTAAAAGATGGAAAAGAGTAAAATGGGTTATTTCCAGTTCATCTAAAGGTCACCAGGTTTCCCCTTCAGCTTGATTCTTTGACTACAAACCCATACTCGCATAGCTCAGTCCCCCTTTTGTGTGTGTGTGTGGTCTGTTGGTCATCAGGTTCACATAGTTAAACTAGTTCACTGAGGTCAAGGGCTGGAAGCTCGGCTGATCTAAAAAAAGAGAGAGCACAACGTTCTTTTTTTTTCAAGATGAAAACTCCCCCTTGTAGTGAACGCCTCCACAGATATTTCAGTCAAAACACGTGTTATGACAAAGTCAAAGCTGTAGCTTTACTTTACTGTGTGCCTTCTCACCTTTAGCCAAACCCACAGGTTTCTTAATCTGGCGAGAGGGCTCCTCTGAGAGATGGCCTCGGTCAGAAAAAGACCTCTTTCACTTTCTCTTCCCTCCCTCTGTGTCTTCTGCGCTATTACCAACCTAAACAAGATCTCCTGGGCTGCCTGCCTTGTTATGTGCTTTTCATCACAAAAGGAGTAGAAAAGAGTGAGTGCGAGTGAGAGAGCTGAAAGAGAGAGATGTTTTTTCTGAAAGCGTAAGACTGGCTCTTTCTGCTTGTGAAGTTTCTTGATGTACAGGGTGTTAGATGGAGGGTATGAATTCATAACCTCTTGGAGTGATGCAACAGCTGCAACAATGCAATGTAACGGCTAGCGCGGCGCTCAGACTTTTTTTTTTTTGTGGCATTTTGATGAAAATTGTACTTCTGTTTGTGAGACATGGAGAAGCTGTGGTGGCACATCTGTGGTGTACATCTGCCACAGTGTTAAAATCTCTTTACTATGAGCACCCCTCAACTCTGTAACAACATTTTATCCACTCTTAAAGTGCATAAAAAAGAGCTTTATTCTTTAGGCCCATCATGTGAGTGCCATTTAAATGATTTGTTAAGTCTATAAGTCAAAGCTATACAGGGTTCATGCTTCTGGAGCCCTAACATGCAACTGTGTGAATTTATAGAAAGTTTAAAGGACTGCATTACCCAGATGAGGTATGACACAAATAACTGCATACCATGACAATTTCCATCATTGACTATATATCAGTTGTGCTGCAACTAACGAGCATTTTAAGTTTGGATTAATTAGCTCATTATTTTGTGACTTAAAGGAACAGTGTGTAACATTTTGGGGGCTCTATTAGCAGAAATGGAATATAATATTCATAGCTATGTTTTCATTAGTCTATAAACACCTAAAACTAAGAATCGTGTTTGTGTTTGCTTAGGATGAGCCCTTCATACCTACACAGGGAGCGGCTCCTCTTCAGTCGGAGTCCACCATGTTGCTCTGCCATGTTTCTGTCTTGTTTTGACCAACAGTACAAAACCCAAAGATACAATGTTTACAATGATATGAAACAGAGAAAAGCTGCAAATCCTCACATTGGAAAAGCTGCAACCAATAACCAGTATTTGACATTTGTGCTTGACAAATGTCTTAGACAATTCATTGAATGAAATTAATTAATCAAGTATTTTGTTCAGCTCTATACATCACAAGTTAATTTGAGCAAATAGGAGGTAACTACTGAGTTTATATGGGATGAGATCATCTTTGTTCCAACCATAATTCAGGCTCATAAAATAGACTTAAAGTAGTATTTTTATTTATTAATTTTTACTCAAGAAGAGAACATGTACAGAAATGTAAAGACAGATAACTGGTTGCTCTGTGTGTTCCTTTTTTTTGTAAGCCCTGACGAAGACCTACAGTGGTCAAAACATGTTGGCTTTTTAAATGATTTAGCCACTACAATAAAGGCTTTTTAATATATTCTCTTCTCGTTGCCACTTGTTTTGATATTTTGGATATTTTGGATTGCCTGGATTGCCTTCCTGTTTATCATGTACATAAATGTGTTCAAGTGACACTGATTCACAAGAAAATGAGTTAAGACCTTAACAGGTGTATGTAGTGCAGGAACAACATGGTGTTGCATTCATTACTTAGAATAGATAACAACCATATTTTGTGGTCTAAACCATGCAGTATGACACACAGTATTGTCTCATCCAGGCCTTCTGGCAGGTTGCAGGTTGGGGTCACAGAGGGTTAGTCCATGCAGCAGTGCATGAAATGCATCAAAGTAGAAAGGCAAGATGTGTAATTTCAAAACATTTGTGGATTGGCTATGCTGCAGAAATGGTGTGAAGTGAAAGTCAGGTGTCTTTGTAGTAAATCAAACTAGCTTGTAAAACTTTTATATGCAGTTATGATGCATGTTTTTATCAGCCCACAAAGTCAAAATCTTGGTTCATCAAAGACGAGATAAAAACTTTTATGATCAAGAATATTGTGAGGTTTGCAACATTCGTCAGATCTGACAACCGTTCCTTTGGTCACGATCTGACTTGGTAACATTCACAGACTTGTCAGGGAACCTGTGAACACGACTACCCCGCCCACAAGTAACACATCCAGCGCTGTGTGTGTCGCCTTCTCTCTACACCGAGCCGTGCAGACAATCCCTGGAGTTGTGTGTTTTCTGTTGTTTGCAAGTGTGTGTGTGTCTGTGTGTGTGTGTGCCTTTCTCCTCTTCCTCTTCCTCTCCTCCAGCACTGAGCACGTATTTTCTCTCAGGTCAATCCCCTTATTGTTAAGTTACATAACAGCACTTAGTCAAGTAACAATCCAGCAGCGATAGTGCTAAAGGCTCCAGGATAACTGTACTTCCTCTCTGGCTGAGAGCTCTTCTCAAAGTTGCTGTTGACTTTTCAACCTGCTTAGTGGAGTCGACTTCTCTGGAAATGGAGTGTGACTCCTTCTTGCATGAGACAAATCTCTGGAATTAATTATGAAGTCATATATCCCGCAGATTTGGGTTTTTGGTCGAATGTAGCTCTCAAACTGCTGAGCAGACTATTCTTCTAAGCCATCCCTTCAGTTGAGACCACCAGTGAGAAGAGAAGTGAGGAAATGTCATGTTTGATGAGCGGAAATCTGATTCTGAGTGAATGTAGAAGTTTGGGGGATACAAACATCTACATATTTTTATTGATATATTCAGCATGCTTAAATCAGTTAATCAATCGACACCACTCACGTAGACTTAAATTATTAGTTTAGGAGTTTAAATAACGCTCCAAACTTGTGCTAAAATTTGGCAAAGAAAAACTGTCAAGGCCATTTTCAAAGGGGTCTCTTGACCTCTGACCTCAAGATATGTGAATGAAAATAGATTCTATGGGTACCCACGAGTCTCCCCTTTACAGACATGCCCACTTTATGATAATCACATGTAGTTTGGGGGCAAGTCATAGTCAAGTCAGCACACTGACACACTGACAACTGTTGTTGCCTGTTGGGCTGCAGTTTTGCAATGTTATGATTTGAGCATATTTTTATGCTAAATGCAGTACCTGTGAGGGTTTCTGGACAATTGATTTCCAATAGTCAATATATACATACATTTGCAAAATGCAAACATATTTGCCCACTCCCATGTTGATAAGAGTATAAAATACTTGATAAATCTCCCTTTAAGGTACATTTTGAACAGATAAAAAATGTGCAAAGAATTTGCAATTAATCGCGATTAAATATTTTAATCTATTGACAGCCCTAATAATCACACAAAAGCACCACTTTAAATCGTGTGTTTACTAGATATGTGCTCCTAAGTTTCTCAGAAATAAGTCATTCAGCCTGGAAAAAAAACATAAAAAACGACTACTCTATTAAAGAAATCTTATCGACTAAGACCAAAAGGACCGACTGGTCGACTAATCGCCTAAGAGGGGGCTGCCCTAATCACAATACAGTTCCACTAAGTGGAGACTAGCATTTTGTACTTTTTTGAAATCATATTCCACCCATGCACCCATTCACAAGATTGAATAAGCACAGTTAATACTGAATCATTGTCTAGCCCTGCCATATAATCTAATTCAAGTTATTGCTTTACATTAAATTTAATTTAACTTTTAAAATCTAGTTGTATTGCACAGTATTGTATTATCGCATCAGTTTATTCCAATTCTGATATTGTATAACCACCACATATTTTTGTACATTGTGATCTTAAATAATTGTTTTGTAGGCACCTGTGCGCTACTGCAGCCTATATGTCATGCCCTGTTATTCCACCGAGGCAGTGAAGTCTATATGAGAAGAGTATATAATGACTAAATGGCCAGATGCACCCGTGACCTGCAGCGTTGCCGTTCACGCTGCACAGAGTATAGGATGCCCATGCCAGTCTATTCATAGCCAAGGCGGCGTGACTCCCCCGCCTCTGACTGACTGTTTCCTGCTTTCCCTCTTGCTCAATTACTTCTCCTCTGACTCCCACATGTGGGTCTTCAGCTCTTTGGCAGCAAGGCTTACCTTGTGGAGGAGGGAAGCTGAAGCGCAGCTGACTGGCGAAGCGAGCCGAAATGTGTTTGGTTAAAGAAAGACGTGTCGGAGAAAGACGGGAGCTCATACTGTGTTTGAATGCAGGAGACATTTAACACCTACAAACTTTTAAATTCACTCAGCTGCAGTGCGCCTACCTCCCAACAGCTGGCCAAATAAAAATGCAACATCAAAAATCATAATCCAGCCATATTGCTTAGCCTTAACATTTGTAATTGCGGTCACAGCGTAAATATCAATACATCATCATATAAGTACTCAAGTGAGAGCTGCTCTCAAAGTGCAGCACTCTAGGATTGGGCCCTGAGGCGAATATAGAAATAAACAGAGGTAGGGGTTATAAATGCGAAAGTGCTGAAAAAGATACTGTTAAAATGTAGGAGGAGGATGGTGTCACACTGTACTCATCCTGTTAGCCGATGTTTTTCTAGTACTTTCCACTCCCTCCCGCCAACCCCCCATTTTATGTCTTTATTCTGCTGATACAACCTCCTCCCGTCTGCTGACTAACTGACCCACATTCCTCTGTGTGACTCGCTGCCCTTAGAGTGTGTGTGTGTGTGTGTGTGTGTGTGTGTGTGTGTGTGCCTACATTTCTGCTTGTCATCTTGTGTGCATTCTTGTGCCTTCCTCTGTCTCTCTGTCTGCCCCCCTCTCCCCGCCACCCACCCCCACCACCACATAAAAAAACAGTGCCGTGTCCCTCAGGCTTCAGCAGGAACCAATTAGAAGATTGCTTTTTAGAGGAGCATCAGTCACAGAACATAAATGATTGGTAAAACGCTTCATTTGCTCACTCACTCTGTGTTTGTCTGCTTTTCGCTGTGCACCGCTCAGTTTGGGGGCTCTGGTTGCAGAAGTGACATTTGTTCATTAAATTAGATGAGCAGTGCTCGCTGAGGTGAAGCTCCCTCTAGTGGAGGATCGAGCCTCTGCAAGGGTCTGATTGCTAAGGTGTGTAACTGTGCATGATGATCGCTGTTAGGTGTGATGCACTTTCAGGAAGCCAGAAAAGTCACGATTAGTATGTGTTAAGTGACTGAACAGTGTCAAACGTCCTCAGCTTCTTAATGAGCATGAAGTTAAAGCAGCAGTAGGCAGATTGGAGCAAATATGAAAAGTTATTTTTATAAAACGGTCACTATATCCTGACAGTAGTGCATACTAGCTTGTCACGAAGGAGTTAACATAATGCTCCAAACTTGCGCAAAATTTTGGCAAGGAAAAACTGTCAGGGCCATTTTCAAAGGGGTCCGTTGACCTCTGACCTCAAGATATGTGACTGTAAATGGCTTCTATATGTACCCAGAGTCTCCCCTTTACAGACATGCCCACTTTATGATAATCACATGCAGTTTGGGGCAAGTCATAGTCAAGTCAGCACACTGACAGCTGTTGTTGCCTGTTGGGCTTGAGTTTGCCATGTTATGATTTGAGCATATTTGTTATGCTAAATGCAGTACCTGTGAGGGTTTCTGGACAATATTTGTCATTGTTTTGTGTTGTTAATTGATTTCCAATCATAAATATATACATACATTTGCATAAAGCAGCATATTTGCCCACTCCCATGTTGATAAGAGTATTATATACTTGACAAACCTTCCTTTTACGGTACAATTTGAACATATAAAAAATGTGTGATTAATCTTGATTAATCATGCGATTAATCTTGATTACATATTTTAATTGATTGACAACCCTGATAATTATATTTTCATAAATTACTGAGATATGGAGTTTGGCAAAAAGGGTTTTTGACTGGCTGCCACTTGAGTAAACATTCACTCAGGGACTTGACAGTGGGTCATATTCAATTAGGAAAAGCCTTTGTCTTGTGTTTGTATGCTTTTTGTTGATTTGTAATAAAGTAGGAACTACAAATCAATACGGTGCCATCCGCCCCCGGGTTATTAAACATAAAATCCAAGAAATCATTTCTAAAAGTTGCGAAACTCACAGTGGATATACTGTACGTCACCGTCAGACTGGCTTCCAAGAATAATCTCTGTCCCTGCTTTCTTGTATTTCAGGTTTAAAACATCAGCTAGCTAACGTCTGGAGGATTGGAGCATTCAAGACTTTAAGTAGGAGAGAGGTGGATACAAAAATCCAGAGAGAAGAGAACGTTTGAAGCTGTGACGGGATGGCTCTGGTCGACAAACATAAAGTGAAGCGCCAGCGGCTGGACAAGATCTGTGAGGGTGAGACAGACTCCTTTAACTCTTCGTTCTTTTTCTTCTTTCCGCTTTTTTATGTACTTGTGTATTTGAAATGCTGGCTACACATTCGCAGGTCACTGGAAGTTGATTATTTAGCGTGTGTGTCTTTGTGTGTGTACATGTAACTTTGAGTATTAGTTCCACAGGTTTATGTTGAAGCTATATGAAAAGATTCCATCTACTGTTATATGGAAATGAAGTTTCCACCAGTATTCAAGCCTTTCAGCCTGCTGCTACAAATCCAGTGAAAAGCCAGTGGGATCGTTTGCATAAGTGTGTTTGTGTGTGTCAAAAGGGAGCCTTGGGACCAGCCGAGGCTCCAGACTTCAGCTTTGAAGGCTGTCTAGGAGGGAGAAAGTGTGTGTGTGTGTGTGTTGAGGAGGTTGGGTTGATGGCTGAATGAGACTTGAGTTCGATGTTTCCAGATTGCCGGAGAGATGAAGTAGGGAGAGTTTGTAATAAAGTGAAGCACTCCTCAGAGCCCTGAGATTGATTATAGTGGGTAGTGTGATTGATTTGTGCGTGTGTGTGTGTGCATCTAGTGCTTTGTCTTTCTCACACAAACGCACGCAAAGAGATGTTTCTTTCGCTTTTCCTCACGCAACGACAGGAACCGCTGAATGTTGATTTAGTGTGTGTAAGCATGTCCAAAATCATAGTCACCCTACTGCTCTGTATAGTACAAGATGAAATTCTCCTTTTTGCAATGTGAGTATAGCCACTAACTGCTGTTGCCTTAGCTTCTATAACTCTCAAACACTCAATTGGGGGTTTCTTTAATTCCGTCTTTGTGAGAAAGTGAAACGTGTTCTGAGGTTTACTCATGGACTGTAGACGTAGTCACCATGACGTCACCGTGATGTCACCGTAATGTCACCCATTGGTTTGTGGACTACCATTTTGAAGCTTATAGTTCGGCATTTTGGCCGTCGCCATGTTGGCTTTTTGCAGCCAGAAGTGACATGAGAACGGAGCCAGGTACAACTGCTGAAAACGCTGAATAAGACATTTTTAGGCATATGGTCTATTTGACTCTAAATGGGACCATAATTTACTAAATGAACATCATGCTGTATTAAAGAACACTTGAACTTAACAATTGAGACCATAAACTCATATTTACAATGTTTACTGAGGTAATAAATCAAGTTTGAAGTAGGGTCATTTTCTCATTGACTTCTACACAATCGGACTTCTTTTTGCAACCAGAGGAGTCGCCCCCTGCTGGTTTTACTATCTGTATTTCAGTCAGGAACACTGTCATCATAGATGTAAAGGTGCAGTGTGTAGGATCTGGCGGTATCTAGCAGTGAGGTTGCAGATTACAACCAATTGAAGCCTCTCCCGTGTGCCAAACGTGTAGTAGATCTACGGTGGCTGAAGTGAAAAGGACCTGCTCCAAAACGGCTCATTTTAAGATAAATAAAACACAACAACTCATATTTTCAGGTGATTATACACTAAAGAAAACATACTTATTAATATTTTATTCTATTTCTGCCTTGCAATGCACTGGCCTGCCCATCGGGAGCAACTTGGGGTTTGACATGTGGACAGGAGGAGCCAGGGATCAAACCGCCAACCCTGTGATTATTGGCTGACCGCTCTATTGCCTGAGACACAGCCAGCCCAATATAATATATATACTGTAACTATAAACACTTTAGATTGCCTTTAGACATCGCCAGACAACACGTCGTAAACTAGTTTGGTTCAAACATCCCCTGGCCCTGGCTGTTTTTCCCTTGTCCATGATATCTACCCACGCTCTTTTCTAACTTGACCTTTCCTACCTCTGTCTCTGCAGAATAAAAGATGTTCGTCCCTCTCCATCCATTCTCAAACTGTCACTAGACTGGCCTCAGTCTGTCAAACTAGTGATGTTTATGGGAAATATTTGTTAAAGACAGCTCAAAAAGAAATATTAAAGAGGACCTATCATGCTCATTTTCAGGTGCATACGTATATTTTGGGTTCTTACTAGAACATGTTTACATACTTAAATGTTGAAAAAATGTTTTCTTTTTGTTGTGCCGGCTGGACTGCAGCACTTCTTGTCACCCTCTGTCTGAAACGTCGTGATCGTAATAATCGTGATATCAGTATTGACCAAAATATTTTTGCCATAATCAAGCAGCCACACGCTGTTGTGATTAGTCAACCGAACCAGCTGTGCTCTAACTAGCTTTGTTGGAGGGCATGCTAAACTAGCCGTTAGGCAGGTATTATGCAAATGTGTTACTTGGTGACATCACCATGTTACGGAAGAAAAGTCAGGGCTTCAAGCATTGCATTCCAGAAGCAGTGTTTCTGTGTGGGACAGTGACTCTCTTTGGGGTGGACTTTTGGGGTGGAAAAAAACGATATAACACACTGAAGGAAATGGAAAAAGCATAATAAGTCATGTGGGCAATTTTATGTTGCAGGGTTGTATTTTTAGTAATTTGCATTATTTCAAATGATTTTGAATTAGGTCTTCTTACTTATGGAAAAGAACATTGATGTTCCAGTTTCCCTTCAGCTCTCTATAAGCAAAAACCTCAAGATTTTCATAGTAATATTGAGTTACTTCACATTAAAACTTTAGGGTATCAAGTATCAACATTCCTCTTTGTTCATGTCGAAGGAAAATCCTGTTGAGATTGAGAAACACAATATAATGAAGCCTAAATGAAGCAGTGATGTCTGTCTGTTTCCACCCTCAGAATGAGAGCCACATGTGGCATCTCAAACCTCTCCAAACCACCAGCTCTGCTTGGTTGGAAACACTTTTTCCCTCCTTTTTTTTAATACAAGAAGAATGACTGTGTCCTGTCTGAGGAAGCAATATGTTATCCATCATATAACAACATTTTTGTCCTACAGACATCTTCAGCAGTCTCCTCTGCTTACCAACAATGAAGTCATTCTATACCAAAGACGAGGGGAGATTTTTTTTTTCCTGCTGCTGCAGTTAGTCACCACAGCTGCTCTTAAAAATGTGTAGAGGAGGGTGATTCACATTGAGGAAGTTAAAAGATCAGAGGGCGGTGAATCATGCTGTTTTCACAGTAGCGTTAAATCTACTCAGCCATATAAAAAGGGTATTTCAAAACCAGAGGCATGGGGTGTTCTGCACCATAATGTCAAAGCCACCCACTATTATCTATAAACAGAGTGCTGGGACTGGAGCGTGAAATAGAAATCAAAGTTCGCATCGCGTGTATTGACAAAAACAAGAACGTTATGGAGTGATTGTGATTGCGTCGCCGTCGTGGGCCGCACATGGCGAGACGGCGAGAGAAGCTTCCCTAATCTCCATTCATCTTCTGAGGATAAGTGTGTCAATCCAATACTTGTTTCACAGCGGAGTGCATTGATTACATCTTTACTCATTGTGATGAGTGGCTAACTGAGCGGCGCCTGTGGCCTAAATCGAATTCGAAATGGCTGATCAAGTGTGGCTGTTTACTCCCATCAGAAGTAGTCACGGTGCAAGAATGCAGATTTCACCGGAACGCTGGATGTTTTACCATTGAGGATATCTGATGTGATTCGCTGTCCTTTGCTTTCATGTTGGATTTTTGTAGTTTTCAGATGAGACATGCAAGGTCAAAACTAGGGCTGCGACTCATGTCCGTCAGTTATTATTTCGATTAATCTAATAGTCGTTCGGTCTGTAAACCCAAGGTGACATCCTGATGTCCTTTGTCATGTCCAACCAACATTCAAAAACACAAAAAATATTCATATTCCAATGATATAAAACAGTGAAAATCAGCAGATACTCACAAGTGAGAAGCGGGAAACAGAGAACGTTTGGCTTTTCTTTTGCTTGATGAATTAGTTTTGACAGTTAATCAATAATCAAATTAGGATTTTCCCCAGGAAATTGGTTTAGCCGAGCTGATGAACCACCCAGTTCTGGACACATCATGTCTTGTGATCAGTTTTTGTCCTAAACAATAGCCACTCTTATTAAACATTATGCTGTGTGAAATGGTACCTCCTGCTAGTTCATCTGATTATCTCTTGGTTTTTGACATTTGACCCCATGTAAAAGAAGCATTTTGAATCGGACTCTGGGAAATTATAATGCCCATTTTCACTATTTACCAACTTTTACTGTTACAAACATTTTATAGGCAAAACAGTTAATCCATTAATCTAGAAATGAATTGGCAGATTAATCAATAATGAAAATCATTGTTATTTGAAGCCCTATGAAAGTGTACACATTTTTGGTTGGACCGCAGAGAGTCAGCCCTGCAATCACAAAAGTCTGTCTCTGAGTGACTGACCGAGGGATGAAGTTACACGATTGGTTGGCCGAGTGTTGGAGTTTACACATGGTACCAACATGGTTCCATGTCATACTAGCTTGTCGTGAAGGAGGTTAAATAGCCCTCCAAACTTAGGCTAAATTTTGGCGAGGAAAAACTGGAATGGACATTTTCCAGGGGGTTCCTTGTCCTGAAAATGTGTTTTATGGGTACCAATGAGTCTCCCCTTTACAGACATGCCCACTTAAGTGTATCAGTGTGTCAGCACACTGATACACTGACAGCTGCTGTTGCCTGTTGGGCTTGAGTTTGCCATGTTATGATTTGAGCATTTAGTACCTGTAAGGGTTTCTGGACAATATTTGTCATTGTTTTGTGTTGTTAATTGTTTTCCAATAATGAATATATACATACGTTTGCATAAAGCAGCATATTTGCCCACTCCCCTGTGATAAGAGTATTAAATACTTCACAAATCTCCCTTTAAGGTACATTTTGAACAGAGAAAAAATTTGTGATTAATTTGTGATTAATCACGGTTAACTATGGATAATCATGCGATTAATCGTGAATAAATATGTTAATCGATTGACAGCCCTAGCTTGAATCATCAGTAAAGTGAATTTTAAACACAAATTCCCACACTTATTTCTCTATTAAGCCTAACAGCATTGTTTAGTTTAGATATCAGCTTTCAAAATGTATACGGCACAACTACTCCTTCTGTTGTGGGTTTGATAAAGTGCCAGGAAGATTGTAACTGCAATAAGGGAACTGTGGCAAACATCTGTTGTGAGCATCAGTTCCCATACTCTCTTTTCATTCCCCCCTTTTTCTGTCTCTCGCTCTCTTACTCCCTCTCTCTCTGCGTCTCCTTCTGTCCGCTCCATCTGTGTACCCAGCATGCATTGGCTTGGGCAGCCGCGCAAGTCGTTGCCATTGCCGTTTAGCCAGAGCTAACTGACTGATCTGGGCAGAGATGGGATGTGAGCGGCGCTTGCGACGTGAACTAGGTCGCGGTGACAGCATGTTCCTGAATGTTGATTTACAAGTTGTAAATCTGTGCTTGGACGCAAACACCACAAGGTGGGGTAGTGGAATTTGTCATGGCGAGTCCAAGTGTTTCAGTTGGCGGTTAAATAAATATGTTAATCCTTGATAATGCGTTTTGTTTTGTCATGTGTACAACAGGAGGAGATGTTTAAACAGTGAACAGTTAATAATGGGGCCAGTCAAGCTAAAATACCATAAAACTTAGCCTGTGAATTACTCATATTCTCACATTTAAGGGTCCTGCAAGCTTTTTTATGACAAAACGCTTTATATTAAACAGAGAGGACAACTAGGGAGGCTGTGGAGTGAAGGGGGGTGGCTTCGTATCCAGAGACTCAGGGCTCTGCTGCATCCACCTCTCTTTCATCCCTCCCTCCCACTCATCTCCCCACGCTCTGGCATCCAGCTCTGGTATGAAGTCATCGGAGCGGTCTCTGGGTCTG
>CAKALG010041213.1:0-19035 GCA_916700815.1 Helicolenus hilgendorfi | reverse complement strand
AAGAAAGCTTGAGTCCAACATTTTTCACAAATATCTAACATTCTGTAGACGAACGCTAAATCGATTTATTAAAAAAATGAGCTAATAATGACACAATTCACTAGTTGCAGCCCGATCAGACAGAAATGCTTGAACACTCCTCATGTAAATATTCCTCCCCCACCCCCACTGTGTTGCAGGCGTTGTCCAAGGAGGCAGCGTCTCCTACATTTGCACTCAGATCACGACCATCGTGGAGCAGGAACAGAGTAAAGTACTGTGGATTCCAGACGGAGCGCCGTAGAAATTTCTCCTCTCTCACCGGTCACCGCACCTCACTCCAAAACACTAGAGCGGATGTGATATTTTTATTATTATGGGATACACAGTGAATCGGTACAGCTAACAGACATCATGGTTAACTCACATATAGCAATATCAGCACTGATGATGATGATGATGATGATGTAATATTCCCACTACAATAGTGATGTACTGTACTACAGATAGATTTGTTTACACTAGTATTTAATACTTGAATGTTTTATTTTCCCTTACATCTAGTAGCACTCCTTTTAATCCCACTTTTGTCCCGTGAATATGTCGGACCACAGGAAGTCTGCATTTATCGATGCAAGCTGAAGACTTTTATTCTTGAAGTGAAGATAGAGTGGACCACTGTGTTCCCTTCTCTATATTTATATTCCTGCCATTTAATTTATCTAATCAAATCAAAGATGTTGAACTTTTGTTATACAAATGTAGTTGTCTAGTTCATAGGAAGGATGGTATTTTCCAATTAATGTTCTTATTTATAGAGAAATCGGGGCGTATTTGCTTCCTACCTTCACATTATGTTGCAGTCTTCTGTTCTATTTTTTTTTTTTTTCATTCATCATTTCAGTCCTCGAAAATAACATTGTGCCAAGCTAAAAGAAATATTTGCTAATTGGATTTATTAACACTACAACTTCCATTATAAATCACACAGCAGGTATTTTCTTTCGTCCCAGTTTGTGTGTTCTACTGGTTTTGCCAATACTGTTCCTCTTTGTCAAGTGGATTTTTTTTGTTTTTTGTTTAAGAAGGGATATTTTATTTGTGGTTGGCTGTCAACTAAACACATTTTACATGCACCTCTTGGGTTTTCAGTACATCACGTTGACGACATTTCATGTTCAAGTTGGATGAAACACTTTAGGTCTTCTCCTAATGAAGGTTAATATTTCTATAAAAATATTAAAAACAAGAGTACGGTTAATGGAATACAAGTTGTCTGTGTTTTACATTGAAATATAATTTGTGTTTACTCATCTGATGATTTGAATTACATCCTCAGCTTTTGATAGACTTATTCCCTTTGCACAACACTTTATAATAACTATATTAATATATCAATTCTCCAAAACGCTGTATCGATGACCTCTGACCTCAAGATATGTGAATGAAAATGGGTTCTATGGGTACCCACGAGTCTCCCCTTTACAGACATGCCCACTTTATGATAATCACATGCAGTGTGTATTTGCCTGCGGGGTGTTCTTTATACTATGACAGTTTTCCTAAAAGTAAATTTAAAATAAAAGCAATATATCTCCTTGCTTACAGTATCTAAGCAATATATAATGTATCATGATACGTATCGTATCGCCGGATTCTTGCCAATACACAGCCCTAAAATGGTCTATAAACATTATTGGATGGCTATTATAAAGTTGCAGCAGATGATTATAATACATTGTTAAATGGTTAATAAATGCTTTGTAAAGTATCTATAAACAATATTTAGATAGTTAATAGTTTGTCAATGGTTAATAATTGGTTTCTGGTCCATCTATCTATTGGATGTTAATAAATGTTTTAGAAATGATTTCTTAAAATCATTTAGTAATTATTAACAAATACTTAATATAGTGTATCAAATGTTATGTGTAAAACAATAAACTTAATAAATCGTTTACTAATATAATCAGAATGTAATTTCTATCGTTTCTTATCAGCTATGATACAATATATAATTTAGAAACGAATTATTTCACATTACACAAACTAATGATGAAATAACAGAAATAATAGCAGTACTTATTATTAGTAAACATTAATTATTTAATTGTGTGTTAACAGTAAAATAACTTTACTAAGTTTAATTAACTATCAATTCACCATTTATAAATGATGGTTATTATCAAGTGTTACCACTTTTTGTCCACCAGGGGGAGTAAACCACCAACTGTAGGTGAGAAATGGTAAGATGTCACTTTTCATATTTTTCACACCACATTATCATGGCTGCCTACTCTATAGAGAAATACTCTTATTTATTGACTTGTTTAATAGCTTTCTACATTGTTTATAGCCTATATTCCAAAGTGATGCTATTATTTTACTGTAAGAGCTGAAATATGTTGGAGATGCTGCTCTCATGAAGTATTAAGTTCATACTTTGAAGAGGATTTGTTTCTATAAAACCCTCAATACACACAGATAACACGATATTCTCTGCTACATCTTCAAAAATGAATGTTTACATGTGTTTTTTTTATCGTTTGCACACTACATTATGTAAATCCTTTAATCGGAATCAGAATCGTGCTTATTGCCAGGTGTAAGAAGTATACACTAGGAATTTTCTTTGGTTTTGTTGGTGCAAGTAAACAGTATAATAACAAAAGAATAAGATAAAAACGTTAGAATAAAATAAGAATAAAGAAAATTGAATTTCTACCAATATACAAAATAAGCTATAAATAAAAAATAATTTAGAATAAATGGATAAAGTAGTTAAGTTTTGGAAAGTGTCTCCACAGAAGTTTCAAAGTAAGATGGAGATGGATGGAACCACAAAGTTGCAATCATCAAAAATGGATGAAGCGGTCCCTATAAATAACCAGACATCATCCAGATAGGCATCGACGTCTCTGCTATTGATGGCTCCTCCTCCTCCTCCTCCAGCTACCTGTAAATCTGCGATGCCATCTCCACCGACAAATGGATGTGACAGCCGGAGAAGGACTAAACGCGCTCCTTAACACCAGAAAACCTTCATGTTTTTCAAGCCCCTAGAATAAACTGCGACCTTTATTCTAACGCGCGTTCAGGAGGAGCGCATTCAACAGTGCGCGCAAGTAGCAGAGAGCTGCGCTGTTAAAACAAGGTGGAGGAGTGAATCATCGACTCTTTTAACATCGTCATATTCAGTTTCATCCATCGGGACTGAGAGGAGAGGAAAATCGTGAATTTTTTGAGGAGTTTTTGCAAGAAAAATGTGATTTTTACGCACAGAACCACGCTGGATGACGCACCAGCTCCAGCCATGATGGCGCACGACTGATATCCTGATTTTTTATTTATAGGGAAGGGAAGTTTTTATTCTAACTGTGTGCGTGTGTCGACTCAACTTTTGCTTGTCGTTTGCTCAGTGGAGCCAGATGAGAAGAAGGCACAGAGGAGTCTGGAGGTGGTTGACTTAACATGGCTGGCTGCTGGAGCTCCAAGGAGCGCCTGAATCCACCTTTGGGTTGATTTGTTTTCGGGTTGGAGGGTGGTTGGGTGGTCGATAATGTCGATGAGGGAGAGATTCAACCCGGATCCGTCCATCCACATCTCCAAGATGAGCGTCATCATCCCTTTTTCTCCAGATGTGCCCTGTGACAGCAATGGCCAGCGTATGTGGTGGGCTTTCCTCGCCTCCTCCATGGTCACTTTCTTTGGGGGTCTCTTCATAATCCTCCTGTGGAGAACTCTCAAATATCTGTGGACCGTGTGCTGCCACTGTAACGCCAAGAAGAAGGTATACACACCCAGTCATCATCATCTTATAAAACCACCACCACCACCACACCCCAGTGAGATTACTTATTTATTTATACAGGGTTTTTGTATACCAGCCAGACAACTATGTGTCTACACTGTTAAGAAGTTGCCTTTATGTTACTGTAAAATTAACATTATTATACTGTCACTGAAATTTACAGCTTTGTACTGTTAATGAAAAATACTGTTTTTTTAAATTAATTTCACAGTATTTTACAGTTAATTTACTGTTTAAAGATACATTATATAGCTGTTTTTCACCTTTCTTTTACATTACAACATTATTTTTTGCCTAGATGAATAGACTTAGCAGGTTACAGACATAGGAATTGTCACATTAAATACAATTAAAGGCCCTTGTTAGGAAAAAAGGCTATAATAGACTTGTTGACACTTTTCCCAAAAATGTATGTCTATAGCTGGTTATAAGTACAGAATGCAAACCAGAACAACATGTGAGTGAAGAACAATAAAGCTAATTCACTGATTTTACAATCATGTACAAGCCTCACATGTGCAGATCAGGTCCCAGAATTAAAAAAAATACTGCATGAAACTGTTACTGATGATACTTTAGACACTTGATCAGCAGTAAAGTGCTGTTTTTTAAGAATGCATTATAGTTCAGTTAAAAAATAGTTCAGTTTTTAGCAATAACAGGTTAATATTGTTGAAATCCTGCTGTAAATTAACAGCAATTGTTTACAGTGCAGCAGCCAGGTTGATCTATGAAATGGGTTTGTAATTAAATCTGTGTTAAATAAGGCCCCAATCTACAGAGAGCACAGAGCAGGACTTTGAATAATTAACTCAGCTACTCTTGGCTTAATGTCATACACAGTAACAATGGATAATACTATACTAAAATATGTCACTCTACTGGTGATCTAGAGTGTTTGGGCAGGTTTTTAGTTGTAAGTGCAGCTGACACTTGTTGGTGGACCCTCTTATTTGTCCATTAGGCTGATTTGAAAATGATCCAACACACAATATAATACATAATGATTGCTTCTCTTCCTTATGTAACTATTTTTTGACATTTGACTATATTAATTGTATATTAACATCATAGCAGATTGAAATTATAGTCAGGATTGTAAAACATTAAAAAAAAAAAAATCTCAGTAGTACTCTATCCTTTCTTTTTCTTAAAACATTTTCAGATGTGAGCTTGTTATGATGTTTAAAAATTGGATATTTAAAGGGGTTGGTTCACCCAAAATACCCCCAATGTCCACCCACTTTATATCCCCTCTTGTGTTTAGCCATGCAGATAATTTTGTCTTTCTTTGCCCATGTTTTGAGATTTTTCCATCTGAGATATCTGCCTCCACTCCGGTACAACGGAGATGAATGGAATGTCATTATAGTGCTGCTGAAAACAGTAAAATAATAATAATTAATGGCAACTTGTCTTTCTAGAAACAATGTTCTTGTGATTCTGGATAATCTGCATGTGAACATTTTGCATTT
Organism: Helicolenus hilgendorfi; assembly: GCA_916700815.1. Classification (NCBI taxonomy): domain Eukaryota; kingdom Metazoa; phylum Chordata; class Actinopteri; order Perciformes; family Sebastidae; genus Helicolenus; species Helicolenus hilgendorfi. The sequence goes on along the minus strand of CAKALG010041213.1, from coordinate 13,770 downwards.
TGGAACTACTTTCTATTGAATAATTAGCCTCCATGAAAACTGTTCACAGCTTGTTCTGTGAATTAATCAGAGTAACAGACACTTTCTGGAGAGAGATGTTGCTGTTGACTCTTTTCATGTAATTTCTCAATGCTCAGTGACTGAGGCTGACACAATATCAGAGTTTCACCACACGATTATCATGGCCAAAAGAATTCCCGATAACGATATCGGAATGTGTTTTGATTCTTTATTGGCAAATGAATTAGACTCAAAATACAAGTGTCAGGAGGTGGAGAGAGAGAGAGTCTGTAACCATAATAGAAAATTCCATTCATTACCCTTTTATTGGGGGTGGAGACACAATTTATTTTGTAATTCTGATGAACCCACACTTAAGGGTTGGTGAGATAAAAGTGAGATTCTTGCTTTTAAGACCAATATGTAATTAAAAAACAGTTGTCATCCATAGCATAGTTTCCCACGATTTACGCTCCCATCAACATAGTGTGAGTGAAGCCCTCCAGTGAACCGTGCAGCACCATTTGTTTGACACGTTTCCAAAAGTCAGGAATAGTTTTTGTCTGTTCAGGACACACAGAGTTCGTCAGCTGTCGTACATTGTTGGATGTCCAACAGACATTCTCCTACCAGTGGTGGTGTGCATCTGCAGCGTGTGTGTGTGTGTGTGTGTGTGGAGGCTAACTCTCATGCCACAGCATAATCCCCAGAAATCATTTTCATAACATTTAAGGCAGACTGCCACTAGATTTTCTGTTTCACAATTGTTACGACACCATCTGCCCGAGGCCGCCCGCAGTCCTGCAGTGTCTCTGCCGTATGTCATCTTACTCTAACTGTATCTTAAAGTTCGTATTCGTCCATGTATAATAAAGATGGACTCGCTGATACGAGTGCCAGAGATGGAGCAGTTTATATTTTTTACCTAATGTGTGTGCGTTCATCTCTCAGACAGGCAGAGAAATGGCAAAGGCTGCATGCAGGGTGGTGCTGACCTTTTGAAGGGAGACGTCTGTATCATTTCCATGCTTTGGTTGAAGCTGGTTACAATTAATGCTGCAACTATAACGACTATTTTCATCTCTGCTCATATATTTTTGGTTATTCAGTTAATTGCATAGCTTTTAAAATGTCTGAAAATACAAAAAAAAAATGCAAGGTGATGTCAGAGGAGATTGCCGTTTATCTGACCAACAATTCAAAACCCAAAGATATTCAAGTTATTAGAGCTGCAGCGATTAATTAATTGATTGCTACTATTTTCATAATCGATTAATCAGTTTGATTTTTTTTAAGAATAAAAAGTCCAAATGTTTCTGATTCCAGCTTCATAAATGTGAATATTTTCTGGTTTCTTTACTCCTCTATGACAGTAAACTGAATATCTTTGAGTTGTGGACAAAACAAGACATTTGAGGACGTCATCTTAGGCTTTGGGAAACATTGATTTAACATTTTTCACCATTTACATTTTATAGACCAAAAAACTAATCGATTAATCGAGAAAATAATCGACAGATTGATCAGCAATGAAAGTAATCGTTAGTTGCAGCCCTACAAGTTATCTAAATCTCCACATTTGAGAAGCATTTATTTGCTTGATAAATCACTTAATGCTTCAGTAGGCAGAATATTTTTGGCATCATTGGGCAAAAAATCCATAATAACCTTTCAGCATATTGTAATTCACATTCTCTGAGATAACTAGACTTCTGCACCTCCTCGTGGCTCTGTTTTCAGGCTTTAAAAACCTAGCCCTTGATGGGAGACTTTGACCAATCACAGGTCATTTCAGAGAGAGCGTTCCTATTGGCTGTGCTCCGGCTGGTGGGCGGTGCTTGGCATTTCCTCAACTGATCTCAACATGGCTGCAGGGTCACAAACTTTCTCATTTTACAGCTAAACCGTGCACTACAAGATGTTTCTGAAAACATTTGAGGAGAGAAATAGGCATTACGGCAACAGAATATTGATCATATTTGATCAGTGCTGCCTAGTTTGACCGTTTGGGAGTGATTGACAGCTGCTCAGAGACGGCAGGCTCCAGCTCGGCTCTGATTTGTTGTTTTCCTCCGGTCTGTGAAATCTTGCAGGACACAGAGGCACATGATTTCCTTTTTTCAGATTACCTCATGCACTATACTGTCAGGATATAGTGACCTTTTTATAAAAATATATATATATTTTTTAATCATATTTGCTCCATTTCTACCCACTGTTTGCTTTAAAGGGAAGATTGATTAGCTAAGAGTCTCGGCATCTTAAGTTTTATTTATACATGTACAGAAGTATATCAGTGATAATCAGATCAGGATGAGGTTGTTGCTTTCAGAGTCGAACACTGTTCATGTGTGAATAACAAGAGAGCAGTCGGATTTTGTGTTTTTTAGCTCAGTTTGTGCCAAGAGAAGAAGCTGGTGGGCTCCACCAACCTGTTGTGCTCCTCTGTGGGAGTCAGCCAGAGACGGGTCATCTTTTCACTTCCAATCTCCCCCTCTCTGCCTTTTGCTCTCCAAGCATTCATTTCATAACTCCTGCCCCCTGTCTTCTTCTTCTTCTTCCTCTTCTCACCCTCTTTTTTCTCATCCAAGAATCAACCTTCCTCGAAAAGTGTCAGAAATGCAGTGTCAGGCGCATACGGTATGTGCCATATGAATCAGTGTTTTTGTTGCTAAGCAACTAGCAAGCAAAGGATTTCATTATAAGAGTAAATGTGTCTCTGTTATGCAGTTGTCTCGGCTGTGAGATGTGGCAGGTTGTGTTGGAGGAACACCTCCCAACCCCCTCCCAGTCTGTGCATGTCATTAGCAGCCCCAAACATGGAGCTTTCAGTGCACATTGTTAGCGTTCAGAGATGGGAGTTGATAATCAGTTTCCTCCTTTTCTGGTTTCCAGTTTGTTTTCTCCCCCCCACTCGGCGGGGCATTCGCTGCCCCCGTTCTGTTCAGTTCTGACAGCTCTCATGTCTCTGAGACTGAGCCTCTGTGGCTCTCTGCCTTCCCAGTCGGGTGGTAATCGATGAAACTCGTCATCTGTGAGGTTCTGATGAATGACGGCTATTATCCGTCTGGGAGGAAGAGGGAAATTGTAAATGGCACTGTACTCATGATGGGAGGATGACAAGCTGTGGCAGCTTCTCAGTCATTTTTCAAGTTTCATTGAAGGAATACATTTCATTGTTCATTCAATCTGTGTTCAGGAGACCTGCTGGAGGTTTGAGACACCATATATCCAGCAGTAGACAAAAGGTCGATGTGTTGTGTGTTCAAGGTATTGAAAGAGGCTCCTCACCCAGAGACGGCACTGACCGATTTGGTGCCCGAGGCAAGATTGTAGCTGGTGCCCCTTGCATCGCATCCAATTCCACCAACAATCATTTTGCGCTATTTCTCAAAATGTAGTTATACAAGTTATTCCCCCAACACCTGAATAGTCTTTCTAACTTTCCCTAATGGCTAATTTAAGGTGTGAGTATCTGACGTCAATTCTAGCTATTCATTAGCTGTTAAGGTGATGCGCCTGGGGCAATGCTGCAGGCAACGCAGAAAATAGGGCCTATTTAATAGGCTACATAGTTATGTTGTTGTGGGCTTTTTGTAATATTTTTAAATATTAGCATTAAAATAGTATTTGTAAAAAATAGTAGAAATTATAAGATTATAATTTTTTTTCTTCCCTTATTTGGGGGCGCCCCTATGGATGGATGGCGACCCGAAGCATTCGCCTATACCATACTTTTAGCCACTCTCGCTGTGTGGCTCTGGCAATTTTGGCCATGGTTGCCATGAAGTTTTGTACATACATTCATGTTCCTCTCAGAATGACTTGTAATAACTTCAGTCATCTCCTGCATCTGCATCTCTAGCGCCATCAAGAGGTTGACATTTTTTAGTTTTGAGCGAACAATGATTGCAGTGAAATTTCATCAGGTCAGCATTTCAATTGGTCCAATACTTTGGTTTGTGACTAAATACCTGCAAAACTAACATTCCCATCAGTCATCATCCCATTGGTGCTAGTTAGCGAATGTTAGCAGGCTACACTAAGACGGTAAACATTATTAGTATGCAGACGTTAGCAATCGTCTCAAAGTGACTTGTTCTGCTAGTAATACTCTTTTTCAATAATTAACATCTATTACATGATGTCTTTAGTCGTGTCCATTTCTGGTTGAATAATGTTTGATTTATATCTAAAAAGGCAGGTTGCATCACACAGTCAGAGCACCATGTGCGTCCTCTGGCAGTGACTCATGGTGTCCTCAGATGTGTCAGGTGCATCATGGGGTTGGGTGGGTAGGTGGTGAGTTTGGGGGTCGGTGGGGGTGATTGGAGGATTCAGATGGAGAGTCACTCTCATGCTGCTTTAAAGTGTCGTCTGAAATATTGTAATTATGAGACGAGTGCTCATGATCGAACAGTGGTAATTACGAGTCAGAAAGTTGGAATAGCGGAGTGGCACTTTGCTGTTGTGTGTCTCTCTCGCACGTACACACACACACACACACACACACATACACACACACACACACACACACACACACAATGGCATCAGGTCAAGCAGAGTGAATATTAATGCTGCACAACATCAACTACATCAGCTATCATAGATTCTTTTTTAGCCGTTTTTGCTCACCATATCTGAAACACAAACTGGCGCTCTGCGGCACGATTTAATGAAAAATACAAGAGCCAGATTTCGTTAGTGTCCATTTCATTTAATCTGCAGCCAGGAGAGCTTTAACACTTCAAATATGAACTTTAAAGAAAAAGAAGCACTTGAAGGCAGCATCATTTATTTAACTTCTGGACCCTGAATCCTTCCATAAAAGTCTCTGCAATTCAGCCCTAAATCACATATATATTTCCTTGTAATGTCTTTTTAATCGGCTGTGTAGTTAGTTAGGCAAGTATTAGCTACTCACATTGCATAATATACGCAGCATGCTGCAGCTTGGCTGTCACTGCACCATCTGGGATCCAACAGGTCTCAGATTAACACAAATGTTAAACATCTCGACGGTGCCAGAGAGCCCGCTCTGCTGCTTTTTGTCAGACAAAAGAGGCACTTGAGTATGATGCAAGACAAAGAAAATGTTTATTTACGTATACGTGTTCACACAAAAAAGTCACTCTACTTGCTTGTGCAGAAAGTCTTTAACCATTTTCACTGATTTTTGTAGCCACATTTCACAGTTTTGACTTTTCAACTATTTCAAATAGTTTGTGATAATGTTCATCAACAGGTGTCATTTATTAATAACAATGCATCGTGTCCAAGTTTAGCTCCCGGTTCCACATAGCAAGCCGAGTATAGCTGCTGACGGAAAGCTTAGTTGCTCTTCGTTGTTTGTATTCATGTAGATATTAACCAAATAATTGCATTCATTCATTCATTCAGAGACTCATTTATTAGAAGGGCACGGGGCCAAGTGCCACATGTGATAAAGTCTTTATTCACACAGCCGAGGGGCCATAGATCAGTTATGAGATATTTCAGGAAGTTTTTCCTCCTTTGAGAATGTCTTGATTTATTATTAATGCGATCTGTATTAATATATTTTTAAATAATTTATTCACTTTTGCAGAAATTGTGTCACGAGCCGCATGTTCTATTCTAGTTTCATGCGCTCGCCGTTTGAGGAATGATCGTGGCGGACCCTGAGAATAGGCTAGCGATGTTGATCGATGACCTCTGGTGTCAGGAGGACTGGATTTAGGCGAGATAGTGAAACCTATATTTGGAGGCTCAGACTATTGATCAAAGTGACAAAGAGGAGAAGTGGGTGTAATGACTTCATCTACTTTCTCTGGCGTCTGCTGCTACATTAAAAATGTATCCCGTCTACTTTCATTTCATTAAAATAAAGTCCAGTGGAAGATTGTTTAACCAGCTCTTGATGTAAAACTTTTACAAAAGTAAATATCACATCCATATGATCTTAACTAAATCAACGTTCTCCATCCTGCGTGTGAACTTAAGATGACCCTGACCCCTCTTTCAAGAATAATTAGACAGAAGCATGTCATGAATCGCAAATCATTAATCTTTTGAACTCTTGCCTTTACTGGCATTTTAGAATACCATAGCCAATGTGTTTTCTGTTTACATTTTTAGATTTGGTCATTAAAGTGCTGGAGGGAAAACAGCGTGATGCCAATTAAGCCTACTTAACGGCTTCCCTCATCACAGGCATGCATGTGTCGCTTTATTCATTAAAACAGGGAAGTGCACCGTCACATAAATACAGCAGGTCAAGTGTTTCATAGAGTTGTGTTGGTGAAAAAGTCAGAGAAGGCTTCATATGAACTTTGACGTTATTGCAAAGTGTTTTGGAAAGAAAACAAAGGCCCAATCCCGATGTCCACGCTCACAGACTCACAGACTTTGAGGCACGTTCCAACAAAGTCCGCGAGGGTTTAGGGTTGTCCCACTGTCAAATCGTTGAGTCCTTTAGAGCTCTCACAGTCATTTTGAGCCCTTTATGAACACTTTCCCTAAGTCTGCATTACTACAGACTTTACCTGATGGAATTACCCACAATTCATAGCATTGTGGTGTTAAACACAGGGTTACCAGGAGAAGCTGAAAAAAAAAGGTAAACAAAGAGGACGGCACATGGGTGTTTAAACATTAACGATTTAAGATGAAACATAAAAAAACACATGGAGTCAGAGGAATACTTGTTTTATTCATCGACCATTTCTTTTCATTTTGCTAAATGAAGTTTGACAAAAACAAGTAGATTTTTTTTTACAGTTACCTCTAGTCTCATAAGTCTGGAAGACGTTCAAATAGGCAGTAAAAAATGTAAAATAAAAACCCACAATTGGCGTCATCAAGGTAATGTGATATGTCGCAGCAAAGTACTGTGCCATTCGTATTTATACCATTTCAAGCCCTTGCAGCCTCTCACACTCAAGGTCAAGGCCTGCACATGGTCCATCACCTGTTCATACTTACACGACAACAATAAGCTCTTCAGATGTCATATTGAGAAAAATAAATACATCTAGGCCGAGCCTATATTGCGATTGCCAAGGCCTAGGCTGAGTGGTAATACTCTGTATGATCGATACTGACTTTCATGTGTATTATCAGTGCCTTCCTTTAAATGAAGTACTTATTGACCATTCCCAGAAGAACTCTTAGATCCATCATCCTTCCGACAAATAGTTCCCCACAGCTCCTGGCAGAAACACTTGCTCCATCATCGGAGAATAACAAAATGTGTCCACTAAGCCGTATTAGTGTCTCATTTCACCAAGCGGTTTGTTTAACCAATTTGAATTCCACGGTCATAAATATAAGTAGCCTAAACGCTCAATGTGTTATTGATTATGCCTACTATATTTCATGAGAGCAGCCGAGGATGCGATGTATTATTCAGCAGGACTGCATATCAACAAGCACTGAACCATTAATAAATAAGAAATCCTCAGCGATGGTACACCAACTTTATTATTTCTTACAGGAACTTAGACCATGGGTTTAGTGGTTTTACAGTAAGCTTATTTCATTTTTAACATCAATATAATGCTGCTAAAGTATTTTATACTATTTAACTATTATCAGTATTGTATTTTGTGACTTTATCCACCTTTTCATTAGTTTTATTTTATTAAAAACAGGTCCTGTTGTCGCTAATCTGTGATGTTTTCATCGTGTGGTGACAGTATATTGTGGGGACTGTCAAGAGGTTATAATGCTGTAACTGAAGAGCTTGTTGGATGCCATTAGCTTTATGTTACTTAACAGTTCCTTAACACTCATTCAACAGGCTGCTGACTGACAACATGTTCTTTTCCCTATTAGTCTCTAACCCATAGTCTGATCCACTCGTCCTGATCTCCTTAAGGGGATTCAAAAGAAAAGAGATTTAACTTAAATTCCCCCTGAGGCTCTGTTTCATGACCAGTCTAACGAGTTTTTTTTTTTCAATATAAATGGATGTAACCTCGGAAAGTCTCAGTAGTTTGGTTTACAGTGTAAAATAACTGCTGCAAAAGTGCCTGTTTACCCATTTTATTATAGCAAAAGATACAAATAAGTAAATAAAAGGGAAACACAGTCTGAACACAGCTGATACCTGTTGCCTCTCATTTCTAAATTGCAGTTTCACATAATTTTCCATCCCTGTGTCTCGTTTGCTGCATTAGCTCCTAAGTGAGCTGGACATGTTATTATGGTGTTATCAGGTTAGTGCTGCAGGGCTCAGGACCGGCTGGAGGAAGTGTAACAAGGCCTGCTGCTGGTCCTGTTTGTCTCTGACTAATGGCTCTGAACATGATTGAATTTCTTAGTGCGGCCAGCTATTTCGTAATAATAATGGAGCCGGTTGAAATGTGTGGCGTGTGGGTGGACACCGTTATGGAATAACAGGCTGAAACCTTTTTTTACATTAAAAGGTGTAAAATACGTAAGTACTGGTATAATAATACTATTTCCATTTCCACTGAGACTTGGTCATTTTGTCTCCACTGTATTTCTGAGGGAGATATTGAACTTTTCACATCTAGCTGATGGCACTGAACAAACATTGAGCTCATCAAGATTGTTCATGTTTTTGTTTAGACTATTGTTGTGATAATTAGTATAATAGAGTCCGGTGAAACCCTAAAAATGGTACAGTGCCAGGTCTTGACACGCTCTCATACTCTGCTGTTGAGAAATGATTGCATTAAAAGGTTTGCTTTCCTTTCTTTCAACAAACCTAATGACGCCTCTGTTCAGTATACTTGCTGACAAGTTCGCATTTTCATTTTTGATGCTTTCACGCGTTTTTGCAAACATTGCTGTAATGAGGATTTAAATGCACAAAATTTATTTTAAAATTTAATTAAGAAGTAGAGCTGCAGCGATTAATCAATTAATCGATTAGTTGTCAACTATTAAATTAATCGGCAAATATTTTTATGATCGATTAATTGTAATCAATCAAATCAGTAATATCTTAGGAAAAAATATTACATTTTTTTGGATTCCAGCTTCTTAAATGTGAATATTTTCTGGTTTCTTTACTTCTCTTTGACAGTAAACTGAATATCTTTGAGCTTTGGACAAAACAAGACATTTGAAGATGTCATCTTGGGCTCTGGGAAACACTGATCAACACTTGTCACCGTTTTATAGACCAAACAACTAATTGATTCATCGAGAAAATAATCGACACATTAATCAACTATGAAAATAATCGTTAGTTGCAGCCAGACTTTAAAGGATAAGTCTGCTGATATTTAGCAAATGTTACACAAAGTAAATAGTCTATTTGTTGGGTACTATTTTCACCTGTGGATTAATACACATTTGGTGCTTTGGTGAGAAAGTTTGTGACTCTGCAGCCATGTTGAGATAGGTTGAGGAAATACCAGGCACCGCCCACCAGCCGGAGCAAACTATCTCATCTTACAGCTAAACAGTACATTACAAGATGTTTCTGAAAACATTTGAGGCGAGAAATAGACATTACAGTAACAGAATATTGATTCATATTTGATCAGCGCTGCCTAGTTTGACCGTTTGATCGGAGTTCGCGAGTGATTGACGGCTGCCTCCGTTGAATGAACAGCCAATAGGAACGCTCTCTCTCTGAATTGACCTTTGATTGGCCAAAGTCTCCAGTCACGGGCTAGATTTTCTAAAGCCTGAAAACAGAGCCATGAGGAGGTGCAGAACTCTAGTTATCTCATAGCACGTGAATTACAATATGCTGAAAGGTTATAGTGGAATGTTTGCCTAATGATGGCAGAAACCTCCTGTCCACTGCCACTAATTCACACACCGCTGTACAGGATGACATGTTCCGACATTACGATGAACGTGGGCACTGTTTATTTTAAGTTGATCCCGTATACACCATCCTGCTGCCATAAATACCCACTAGCGCACCAAATCCGTGGCTAAAAATAGTCCCCAACAAATACACAATTTAATCCTGCTTGAATAATGTTTGCTTAAAAACTACAATGCCCAACTGTTTCAGGAGAATTGTTTACCCTTTTTTTAAAAGCGAAGCCGTTTGTACAGATTTCTGTGACAATAAGATTTCATGGGATTTAATGCCAGTGACAAAAACTATAGAATATTACCAGCCGTACTCTTGTAATAGATTCCAGTTGATTTCTCATCCTTCATCCTAAACCAGACTGCTGACAAACAGATGCCTGTGTTGTCTCACAACTGTGTACCCATATGTTGAGGACCATATTCATTGAGTCCCTTATTTAAGTGGTGCTGCAGCAACTCCAGCTTTACAAAGAGCTATGGTGCAGTGGATGCATAACACGTGTTGCATTGTTGCATGCCAGGAGTTCTTCGAAGCCGGCTGCTCTATCCCGCCAGACACGTAGCCCATTCTGCACCTGTAGAATGTGCCATGTTGAGATCTTGGGCATTAACACCCCAACAAAAAAAGGATTGCCGCTTTAGGGTGCACGCATGTTAATAGCAACCACATAAGCTGTAACTTTCAGAACAGTTATTTTTCCCCCTCTAACTATGTAAATGTGCATCAACTAATCCCACATGACGAGCGGAGCTGCAGGAGAAAGGCCTCGGAGAGAGTGATGTGTGACACCATTAAGGTAGAGGAGGAGTAGGATGTCACAGGGTAAAGAGTCTGAGTCGTGTTAGCCTTGAGGCTGTGGGGTGTTTCATCAGGGAGCATGGCTAACCTCTGCATCCTGTCTCAATTTCCTGCTCTGTGAATCATGCCAGTCCCAGCAGATAGACAGACAGACGGACAGACAGACAGGTGGACAGACAGGCAGGCAGGCAGCCCACTCAGTGGAGCAGAAACACCAGGAGCTCAGTGGCTGCCATGGATACACTCCTGGAGCCTCTTTGCTGCTCTCACTCTGTATGTTTACTGTATGCATGTGTGCATGCATGAGCGTGGGTTTATTTTGGAAACCTTGAGCCCGGTCACTATAATAAGAACGGTGCATTTATGTTTCTGAAGTGGTGATTTTTAGTCATTGAGCAGTTGTTCATGTTGTGTTTTTGCATAGCTGTCAATCAAACAAAAAACGTAGGTGGTACTTTCTATTGAGGTTTGGATTTCTGTAGGTGGTATTGTACTCCTTTATGTCAACTTAAAGGTGCTCTATACGATATCCAGAGCATTAATACAGCATAAAAAAACGATATGCTATGTAAAGATATAGAGGAGTAATGTCTACCTGAGCAGAGAATGAAGTCACTCTCCCTCTGTGTGTGTTGTAATCCGAGCTTCTCTGTGCTTTGTTGACTTCGCTTGACCGAGTGTGCTTGCCTTTAAGTGCATGTTCGTGCATGTGAGCATGTCGCACTGGCTAGCTCATGGCCAGCGCTTTATACTGCACTCATGCGGTGGTTACAGTTGATAACGCCGTTACGTTAAAAGCGAGAAATATATGATATCGTAATTCATTCCCATGCATGGTGTTCAGTGTAATCACAGTCCATGGCTCTTCTGCCAACAGCAGGGGGTCTCTCCCTCTCCTCTTGCGCGTACACAGGCAGACAGTCAGCCGACACAACCACTAAGCCTTATGCAAATGATGCGCAATGATGTCATCCAATGACTTTAGTTACTTTTGGAGCTAGTGCTAACTACTTTCATTGGAAAAAGGGTTGGCAACAGCGACGGCTGAGTCGCTGGCTCAGCCGTCGCCATGTTGAGAGCTGCGCAGATGCAATAGAAATTTCCCCCAATCACACATTTAGCACCTTTAAAGCTGATCTAATCAATATTTTTTTTTTTATTAACAATGAATGAAGTGACAATTTAGAATGTGAAAAGCGTAACTTGTCACCCAACTGTGCAGCTCATCTCAGCTTTAAGAGTTTTAGTGTCTTTAAGCACTTTTTTTTTGGTTTCATTAACCTTTTTTTCTGACACAGCAGGATAATATTAACATAATGGGGCATTTGGAGTTTACAGCTGCACTAATCAATACTTGTATATATGAACATCATGATTATATTGCTAGATTTGAGTCAATGATTGTCCATGACAATTATTAGTCTTTACTGGTTTAATGATTATCTAATGGCCCTTTTGTGTATGAACATTGTGGCTATTTAAACTACAGGAAGAACAATCTTAAAGCTGCACTAATCAATATTTTAATATGAACTTATGACTAACGTTAAATGAGTGATAAGTGTTATGTGAAAGGTGTCACTTGACACAAACACTTGTGACAAAAAGCCACAGAGAATTATTACCCAACTCTCCATATCACCCCAGCTGTTAAATCGCCTTTTAGCTCTTAGTTTCAGTTTTATTGCCCACGACTTAAGTGTTTTGGTTCACTCTCCGCGCCCTCAGTAGCAACAGGCAGATGTTTTCAGTGAAGCAGGCCTACCAAAGAACAGACGGACAAATTTAGCAATTAGCCCGTGACATAGTGGAGCATTTAGCAGCTAAAGAGCCAGATATTTTTCTCTAGGAGACCAAAATAGAAGTAGAAGGGGATTGAATACTGGACTTAAATTTGTCTGGTGGCCAGAAACACGACTCCAAATTTATTCTCATGTCTGCTAACACGCTAGCCATGAAGTGAAATATCAATGCAAGTCATGATACTTGCAGCTACTTGCTCCCTGCTATACCAGGAACGATGGCTGTTATCATACTAAAGTCGAATCTTGATCTTGCCTCTTTCATGTGCACAAAAATATTCCACTTAACTCATACTGAAGAAGCTAATGTTTAGTCAAAACAATGAGAATCCCGTAACTATTATAGCTGTACAGCTGCTTTTTGATGTTTCTGATTTTGCTCACAGCTAATGACATATATAATATTACACTTGTCATACACAAACATCACAATACACTACGGAAACACTAGCTTTGTAGTCAAATGTACTCTTGCTCGTACTGGCTATTTCTTTCAATTTAACTTGATGAAATTTCAAGCTGTTATTACACTGGACTCAAAGCTTCTGCACTGCTGGACATCACCAACAGAATTAAAGAAATAAGAGCACTAACACCACCATGTGGCTCTACCTATTGGCTCCCTCTGTCTTTATTGGTCTTCGTGCTGTGGCCTGGATGCTAGCAGGACAGCAGCTGGGTGTACACAAATGTGTTGAGAAAGAGTAGGAAATTATAAACATTTATCTTATAACTAACTGCTATTTAAGTGGACCACATATTTTCCCATACTGGAGGATTTTTCCTTGGAATAAACCAACAGAACAGGAAAAGGGCCGTTATGCAATGGCTGTAGGTTGATTTGATTTGTTTTTTTTTATTTGATTCTTTATTTTCGTGTCATGCACGTAAAGCGTCCGACCCTTGTGGGTTTACAAGACACCAAAAATACAGATGCAGAGGTCAAAAATTTCATAAGATTTCATTCAATTACAAAATTACAGGTTATTTTACTACTCGGCCTTCAACAAAATATTCTGCCTTCCCCCCACGATGCTTAGCAAATAAAATTCGCTACAAAAAAAGGTTCCCTTCCTGAAGCACAACTCACGTTTTTCATCGTCCAGCCAAAAGAAATCAACATAAATGGAGGTCATTTTTATTAATAATTACATGCCTTAAAAACAGAAAGTGAACCTCTTTCTCAATTTCACCTAACAAACAAAGTCAAGGGCTAGGCCTCACATTTCTTTGTTTGTTGTACAGACTTTCAAATGAATCATTTTCTGTTAAACTCTGGTCAAGTGTCAGATCTTTCACTGTTGCCTTCTGCATCTTCTTCCATACAGGAGGTCCATCGGATCATCACGGTCGATGGCATCAAGCGCGCCGACAAGGACGACC
>CAKALG010041206.1:0-20176 GCA_916700815.1 Helicolenus hilgendorfi | reverse complement strand
CAATGCACCGATGCCCAGCCAGCACATGGTACGATTCGCAACGGAGCATACGGCGTGCTGAAATATGAGAGAAAAAAGAAGAAGAAGAAGAGGGAGGGAAAACAAGGATCAAGGCCAAGCACCGGCTGTTAAAAATAGCTGCCCTCCCTGGCATTTTTCTATACCTTCCAGCAGTTCTCCTCCTAATAATAGCAAATATACACACATAGCTCAGGGCCACTGCAAACAGGGGTGGGGTGGGAGGGGAGTAGATGCCTGGAGGATAGATGCGCTAGGTTATGATAATGCTTTTGGAAGACAGGCTTCCTCCTCAGGACATACTGCTCACTTCACCCAGTCCCTTAGCCCCGTTTAATGAGCTCCAACAGGCAGAAATGGAGTACATGGAGAGGAATCGGAAAGGTGATATATGGCTTGCTTGTCCAAAGCAAACAAGAATCATTTCCGGACATGCCATAAAACACAGTGAGATAATTCACCTTGAGCCTGGTTCAATATCAAAACCTGAGCCAAGTGAGGAGTGCACTTATAGAGGAAAACCTCTACACCGCGGTCTCTCTCCCAACTCGGAAACCGACGCACGGAGGCACCCTTTAATGACAATCCATGTAAACCCACCCGCTGCGTTTTCCGACAGTCGGAGCAAGTGACAGTATTAATAGCGTGAGAGTCTGCTCTTGGTGCATGGGTCAAACAAACAAGACTTTCAATCAGGAGAGCCGTGTTGGTGTCCCGTGTGAATCATGTCAGTTGTTAGTGACGTGGCTCGTCGGTATTGTCAGTCCCGTGAGTCATGTGAGTCGCCAGTCATGTGAAGTCAACATCAGCGACGACCGTTTCCTAACACTAACTAAGTGGTTGTGTTGATTTTGAAAGGACGCTATGCGTGTAACGAGAGTATATTGATGTATATACACGTCCAAAAGCAATGTAAGAGGGGTACCTCGTGCGTCAGTTTCCGATACCAAGGGGCACTGACCAAGCGGGTTGGGAGTGAGAATGTGTTGACCTTTAGGAGGTCACTGCCGGTATCATGTGACTTACCTTTTAAGATGGCGTCTTTATGCAGATTTATTAAGTCTGAAGAAGATCTGGTGCTCGAAACATCACTAACTAAGATGTGCCAATAAATTGCACTTAAACGGAGCTACAGTGTGCGGACCTTCTTCTAAATGTTTCATTGCGGCCTTTAGAAGCTCGGGCCACTTGATTATGTGAATGTCCAATGACTTTAATAACATCCATTACAAGGTACCACTGGAGCAGCTACGTCATGGCCAGGTAGACATGGCCTTGAGGGAATAGTCCAACAAATGATGGATGCTTCCCTCCACAATGGTGTAATACTAAATAGGTCTTTTAAATTCATTAAATACTTCCCTTACTTTGGATTAGCCAATGCAGGGCCAGAACCATTAGACTTGCAGATCACTCTGGCACCGGCGCAGGCTGAAACTCATTCCCAGAGACTTTACATATCTGGCCACTGCGGCGGAATATCATCTGTCACTTGCTGTTTGTGATTGGTGAATACACAATGTGTGTTTTCCCCTGGCACGCCAAACAACCGGGAGAAAATATCAGAACATTGCACGGACATGAGAGTTGTGCTTGAAGGAGCACACTTTTTTTTT
The DNA here is from genome assembly GCA_916700815.1 of Helicolenus hilgendorfi. NCBI lineage: Eukaryota > Metazoa > Chordata > Actinopteri > Perciformes > Sebastidae > Helicolenus > Helicolenus hilgendorfi. Next base: position 18,542 of record CAKALG010041206.1, on the reverse strand, counting down.
TTTTTCCCCTGGCCAAACCTGGGGGATGCTCGTTGAACTGAGAGTGCCTTTTGTGTGATTCAGCAAACAAATTACTCAAAATGTGACAGTAAAAAAAAAAAAAAAAAAAGTGTCCCCTGTGCACATAAAGAATGGAGGAGCTCAGACAAATGGTGTGGTCTCCTGCGCCACTTGAAGGGAAGGGGGGGCATCATTCATGCACGGCAGATGAAATTCAGGCGGCAGTGGAAAACAAATACAGCCGGTCGTCTGCGATATGATTTCTAATTTGCTATTTGCCTTGTCGATGTAAAAGCGGTACTGTTTTCAAAATAAAACATCTGAAGGTGTAAATTGGATGCGCGGTGTGACAGGGGGGCTGTTGTTAACAACATGCGGATCACACTCCTCCCTACCAGCAACCTCCACAAAAATGTCTGAAGGCATCGCTCGAAGCAAGATGGCTTACATTTACAGAACAGAATGAATTAGTGTGTACGTTACTATGAGCGGGTGTGAACCAAACAGCATAATTAAGTGTACTACATAGCAAATTTCTCTCAATGTGTCACGAGTGCGATCGTTCTGAAGGCTCCCAGTAATGCTAATATAAATAAACTTCTACTATAATCAGAGAACAGTTTACAGGTGTTCTGGCTTTATTTATATTAGTTACAATTATTTCTGTCACAAAAGGCAAAAACAATAAAACATCATATTATTAAACACATTTTACACCTAACATCATAACAGCCGTATACCTGGTGTGCCAGTACACACATAATTGCCCACATTTCCTCATTTGTGAAACGTAAACGTCGTAAAAACTCTGCATTTGTGACCACAACTGAGGGCAAATTGATTGTCTGTGTCACGTTTGTATGTTTTCGCACACAAATAGAGCGCCAATTAAATTTTCTCCCTCTAAAATATCTATGATAATTCCTCTACAAAGACTGAACCGAGGCTTTTTAAATCCCAAATGGTCGTGTCATAATCCAGTAAATTCAGGAGTCTAATTGGATTTCTGGAAGGCCCAGAATAGTAGCGGAATATTAAATACGAGCTCTGTCAAACTCTGTAATGGAAAAGGGGTCAAGTGGAAAAGCCATCGACGACACGCACGCCTTAAAAAAAAAAAGAAGTAATTTTTCGCATATCATTTACCCCCATGCCAAAATGTGGTCAGTCACCAGAGCCAAGCACTAATGGCGAAGCTAAACTCCGGAACAAATATGAGAAGTAAGCCTTTCAACATCCAAATATAGACACTGAGGATCGTAACACAGAACCTAGAAACTAATTAAAGCCCGTCTGTGTGACGCACGGTGCCATGCAAGCATCCAAGTCAACCACTTTCGCTTCAATATGCTGACAGACACAGAGCGGCTTCAAGTGCTGTCTCCTTCCACATCACAATGGATGCGACCAAAGCCAGACACAACAACTCATTCTGTTCTTCTGATGTAAAGAGAGAGAGAAAAAAAACAGGAATAGGACCAACATCGAAATCTCCAAGCTGTCCTTTTAAAAATGCAAATCAAGCCTGGCTGAATTATTGTGGCTCAGACACTGGCCAAAGGGGCTGATGTTTACGAATAACACCTTACGAGTCGTGACCCAAATTTGCCTCAGAATAACTCCCTGGAAGACCAGAAACCAACAGTGGAACATGGGGGTTAGAAATCTCATTTTACATTTCAGTCACACTCCCGGATACCGCCAGCATTACTTATTGATAACATTTTGAGACGAGAAAAATACACAAAGTGGGGAAGAACTGTGGAAGATTGTGTAGTTAATTAGCACATTGTGCACTCTGATTCAAATTATCGAAATGATTTCCACACGGGATGAAAAGAGCGCAATCAAAGACTATTTTACAGTATAATTGAGGAGTCTGAAAAGTCCGCCCCAGGGACTGTAGTAATAGTCTTAGAGCACGTGTGCGCACAGTATCTCGATTTGTTGGGTTTCTAGCTTGACTTTTCGACCCATCAAACTGTTTCCGTGACACCTGAGTTACTGGGGGCGTTTTCTCTTAATTAGAGCCTGAACCTGGATCCAGAGCCGCCGTCTTCTCCTCCTTTACAGTACGCACATTTCAAACACATCAGTGGAGGCGATAGCTCCGGGCACCCAGTGATTACCTCCCCATCATTTCTTTTAATTGCCCCTAATGCCATTTAACCGCTAATGGTCGTCATACCTGGAGAAAGCTGGAATCAAAAGGTGTTTATGAGGGGGAACATTCATTTCCACCCCTTGATAAATACTTCCCTGTGAGAAAAAGCCTGACAGGTGAGGAATTGGAGGTCTGTGTGGCGTAATCACGCCTCTTTGTGCACGCTAATGAATGCAGAGCCTGATCCATTTCCCAATCCGCCCTGTGTAATGAAAAGAGGAGAAGGCCTCCCCCTGCAGCACTGCCTTGTAAGCCAAGTTAACACACGTGCGTGCCACCCCTGTGACTTGCAGATTGGATTTGCTGTTAAATTATTCACTAATCTCCATCTACAAAAAAAGGCCTCCTAAACAGGCTGCTGTACAGTTTGGCCTGATATATTATATGCATTTAAAACACTGGCAGTGGTTCAAGGGGTAGGCGGGTGGAGGAGGGTCTGGCAGAGGGTTGTGCAGGATACAGGTGGTTCAAAGGGAACACAACAAACTGAAATGTAGGCTAAGAGGACTCTCGTCTGCTGTGATCATTTAGGATTCAGAGCCTGTATATTGTTCTCTCTGTTTAAACTACTCATTGTGGGAATGTCAAATGCATTCTCACTCTGACAAACCTCAAACAATGCAGACCCAGGATGCCATCCATTCTTTCTGCTATGAGCACAATGTTATGATATCTTGGGTGACACATAAAAAGTTGTGTAAAGAGTTTCCAGAGAGCATGTACTGTGTTTTTTTTTCGTGCAGGTGAATACTGTCGTAGTAGCTGGCAGTTCAAGTCTTTTCATACGCTAATACACCAATGCTCAAAACAACAAAACTAACAACAAAAGCTACAAAAGCTTGCCTCGCAAAAACCCCGTAGGCGAAGTATCTGCAGCCTGTCATGAGATGAGCGTTGAATCCACTGGTCTCTGGTACCTGAACGAAACGCTGAAAAGCAGCGCTCACTGAGACGAGCAGTATCTCCAACGTGCAGTACCACCGATGACACACTGAGCCAAGTCTGAGATTTCAGTATACGGGTCACGTGTCCATACCGAGAGCTGTCAGCACACAGTACACTCCAGTGTGTACAAAAGCTTTGTGAGGGGTAGAGAGGTAAACTGCTGAATACAAGACCACAGAAGAGTCTGTCACAATATGAAAGTAAAGTTGCTATTTCATGTGTCGATATTGATATTTTTCAAAATATTTAATTTGCTAACGGTGACTAAAAAGACGAGAGATATAGGAAAACATTAAAATATGGGCATGTTGGCCAGCTTTAGGTTATACAAAACATTTACACTGATGGTCAGGCTCTCTGGCTTTCGGAATAGGTTGAATGATACGATCTGATTTTACTGTGTTTACTGTGTTTACTTGTTGTATGCTAATATTCTGATGCTACTTTGATATGTATCCTGTGTAATGTTATGTGCATGTGATTGCCAACAGCCAGTAAAAGGTCATATTCTGATTATACATTCATGCATGATAGCAAACTGGGATGCTAAGCATTTAACCCTCTTACTGTTTTTTCTCTTCAGTAATTGCAGATACAATGGTATTTAAAGATATAGCTTATCCAGAATATGACTGGGAATTTGAATTTGTATGCATGAACTGTAACTGCATTTACTGAACATTTCTTCCCTTCTTTGCCAGAGAGCATCCTGGGAATTCTGTGGGTCATTGTGGCCGATCATCAGAGGAGCTCTCTGACCTGAGTCCTATATGCTGTGGGACCTCTGTCACCGCTCCACTGTCTGTTTTCTCTCTTTACCTCACTTTTCACCCCCTTTCTCCCTCAACAGTGTTCAACCTATCAAACTGTACCAACCTCTCCGTGCTCACTTTACACTCCACTGAGCCCATGTCATCATTTCTACATATCTTGCCAGGTAGAATTGGCCTCCTTTTCTCCTTCCTGTTGTTCAACTGCTAAAAATAAAGCTCCCTTTTGCGGAGCTGCCATGAGGCTCCAGTCTGGTCCTCCGCGGGGCTTAAAACTTCACTTCCTGAAAAACAGACTCCACTTTCAAGAGTCGGAAGCAAGCCTATAGTCCGATTGTTCGAGTGCGGACGAACAAACGGTGTCTCATTAATGTTGACCTCATTAGTGTGCTTGTGAAAAAAATATAATTTAGCCATAAATTAAAGCAAAATTATGACACTAGTGTAAGGTACATCGGACAGATAGATACTTTAAATCTGCACCATAAGTACTTATTGATTTAGGAGGACCTATTATGCTTATCTTCAGGTTCATACTTCTATTTTGGGTTTCTAATAAAACATGTTTACATGCTTTAATGTCCAAAAAAGCTTTATTTTTTCTCATACCGACTGTGCTACAGCACCTCTTTTCACCTTCCATCTGAAACCCTCTGTTTGAGCTCCTGAAAAGCCCAGTCTGCTCTGATTGGTCAACCGACCCATACTCTTTGGACTCCCCTCCAGCTCCGCTCTAACTAGCTTTGTTTAAAGGTGTGCAGGTATTATGCAAATGTGTTACTTGGTGACATCACCTCGTTACAGAAGAACAGGCAGGACTTCAAGCAAGGTGTTTCAGGCAGTAGAGTAACTCCCTTTGGTGTGGACTTTGGGCTTTGCTACTTTGCAGACCTTTCATATGCACAAAACAACGATATAACACACTAAAGGAAAAGGAAAAAAGGCCAACGATTATTCCTTAAATTAACAAAAACTGCAACATTAGCAACTAAGCAAATAGAAGTAAAAGCCTTTGATTCAGAGACGATATGGGCCACTTTTGACTAAAGTCTACACCCTCCCCTTTCTTGCACATCTACCGAACACTTAGGTATAATGTAAAAATCTAGGATAACGTGTTTCAAGTCATTCTCCCTCAGGGACCTGGAGTCTTTGTTAGCTCTACTGGAAAGTAGTTCAGAAGATACGTACGATTATTGCTGCGAGTGAAAACTGCAGGCCATGTTCCAGTCTCCTCTTTAATCTGAAGTACATGTGCTGTGAATGAGTCATGCATTTTTACACTATGACAGCAACTTTGTTGATCTTATTAAGACTTCCTCTGTTTTACAGGCGCAATTACAGCTCGGAGAGCTGTCAACAAGAGGAACAGAGATCGACTTGACAGCTGAAAAACTAAAAACAGAGTAGAGAGGGATATTTTGTTTTGCTCAGATTCTATAAAGTAATCCACATGGACATAAATGCATCTTCTTCTTTGAACTCCAACACACACCAAAAGACATTTAGTCAAGCAGAGATACATAGAAGTCCAAAAGCCCTTCTGCTGATCGTCATCCAACATGAATGACTAAGACAAGTTTGAGGGACTCCTTAGCAGCTTTGCGTAATTGTTTAATGGGACTTAAGGCAGCAACTCAAGAGCAAAACAATGCTGTGTTTGGGACGTTTTCAATAATGTATCGATGTCGTAGGCAACATGGTTGCTTCCAGCACAGTCTTGTCTTGTTTCAGCTCTGTCTACCGAATAAAAAAAAAGTGCTGAATGGTAGCGCAGCACGGCTGGATTAGTCAGTTGCATTAAAAAAGGTCATAATGCTGAGTCAGTGGGACTATGACTTTGGGAGGAATATTTGATGGACTGTCCCCATGTTGGCACGTTGCTGACATTAGAGGAAAAAAAGAAAAGCCTTGTAGCACTTTGTCTTCTCAGCACATTCCCAATACAGATTAGCACCGGCCCTTGTAATGTCCAAGTTCTCTATTTCACACAAATGAAACAAACATATACTTCCACAAGGACATTTAAAGTATGGTATTACACCTTGTTTGTGAATAAGCCATCTCCAGAAAACAGTTGATTGATAGTAGCCCTGGGTGTTGACCTTGCAATATGCAGGGTTAGCAGCCATTGTTAACATTCATCATAACACCTTTGAAACATGACATTTTCAGGAAGTGTGTAATTTCATTCTCACTCAGGAGAAACACTTTGATTTGTGCTTGAAAATCTATTCAGCCCAACCGTCACACGTAGCAGTGCAGGTGGTTGCTCACCTTGATCACTGGTGAAGTGCACCTGTGAGCAAGCAGAGAGCAAATCCTTGTGTCTACACAGATGGGACTGGACAGATGGAGATTTTAACAGGGCAGCTGATGCCCTTGGGCTCTGGAGAATTGAAGTCTTGTGGATGGAAAGTAGGTAACTGCCTAACATTGTACATTAGGTGAGTGACTAATCCTGTTACTCCAGTTTCAACCCACAAGGATGCAGTAGGAGACAAAAGTCAAATATGACAAAAGAATAAAGATTATATGCTTCGTTTGGATATCAAATACAGTAATATAATAATCACATTGGTATTGGTTTATTTTTACATCCATTACAGTAAAATTAAATTAAAGTAAAATTACATTCCCCAAAAGGAGTTTGTGATTTTGTGGCACCAATTAGTTCATGGCATGAAACCCATTAACATGCTACACCTTAATGTTAGCAGAATTATGCTAATGCTCAGAGCACCTAGCTGAGACTGACCGAAAGCTTAAGAGAGTGGAGAGTGAACCTGAGATGTCCTTAAAAGGCCACCATAATAAAATAGATCCACACACCAAATAGCTCTCATTTGAAGGATTTTTATTATGATGTAACGGTTTTGTAAGGAGTATGGGTATTTAAGATAGCGATTCTTTGCACTTATCAGAAGTCTGAGGAAGAGCCTGGTGCTTGAAACGTTACTGTATAATGAAGATCCTTCAAACGGGAGCTATTTGGTGTGCGGATCTATCTGTTTTATTCTGCTGTATTTCTTTGATTTAGTACCATTCCTATCTGACACTGGATGTGTGTCTTATCATGTTTTATTGGACTAAAATGACAGACAATACAATATTTGGATTTAGGTGAGAACGTGGCCTTTCCTCCTGTGACCCTTGGGCCAGACGTTACATTATGATGCCTAAATATTAGTAAAGTTTGAAGAATTGAGAAGATTTGTGCCTATTTTCCATCTGGTAATTTATTTTTTTCCTGGCAGATATTCCCATTCAGAACAGTCACCGGTATATTAGGTGATTTCAGGACTCTTTAACATCATGTACTGCTGCTGACTGAGATACAGTAGGACACACAGGAACTGTGAACACATCACTCAGTCCTCCCCGGTGCCTGAGATGTGAAGAAAAAAAAGTGCTATTGGAATATCTGTAAAGAATTTCTTTATGATGTAAATCCCCATTCCTAGACACATCCAATATTCCCCTTCACGGTGTAAGAATAAGGTTGACTTCAACATCAAGCTTTGACTTTGGCTGCCTGATCTTAAAGAGCCATGAGGTCGAGTGGGCTAAACTCAAGGAGCACACCTCTTCATTTCTCCCCCTCTTATCTGTCTTCACTCAAGAAGTGATTACTTTCATCATTTTCATTTTTTAGGGAGGGAACTTTTTCTCTGCAGCTCTTACCAAGAGGTTTTATAACCTCTAAATGACCATAAAACAGCCAAATCAAATCCCTTTGCCATAACTGGAGCAGTAAAATGAACCCATGTTTTGGCGGTTCAGCATTTATTTTCTTCATACCGCACCTGCTATTGACATGTAAAGTACTAAAGCTTCGTAAATCAATAAAGCAAAAGGGCATGCTTTCAACAAAACATTGCAGTAGAAATTACTTTGTGCGTGGAATTTAGTGACATTGTTATTAGTATTTTTACTGACTATGTATTGATTTCCTCCAGATATCCTCGCTAGCCCCTCCCCGCTATGCGATGCTATCCCACTATTGTATATCTGGACGCAGAGCCACAATAAAGCAGCATTGATTTTTTTTTTGCCCCTTTGATTTTAAAGGACAAAGGAAGGAGAGCCCATAGCCCTGAAGAATGTTTCTTAATGGAAATGCAGAGAGAAGCCTTGTCTGCTGGCAGGTGTCACTCACGGGGACCTATTGTTTGTATTTCCAGGGACACGCTGTGTCGTTTTATGGAAAAGTCAAACTTTGTTGTAATTAGTTTGTGATAGGAGGTGGGCTAACAAGCTTAGGGACACATTTTGTTGATGCGCTCCTCCGGCTAATTTCTCAGCTGGAGTGTTGTTTACTTAGTGCATACAATTACTGCGCACATTAGTGGGCCCATTGGCCAATGTCATTGGGGACACTCTTTATATAACATTAAGGTTTATCAGCTGCCCATTGATGAAATGAAAGTAATGTAATAAGCAGAAACATTTTTGTATTCTTTGATTTTGTCTTGCTTTAAGAACTCTTGAGCTCATGCACTTTGACAACATCACTTTACCCCATTATATTGTCACTTTAAAACCTGTTTACATATCTGTATACATGTATAATACTTCCCATTACGCATATATAGTGTACTACATTCCAGATTACATTCAGTTTATTCATTTTGCTATTACTGTAGGTTACACCTGTCTATCACAAATATATATTTATGTTCATTTTATCTCTGTAGTTTAACTTCTGCACTATTTCATGTCTTAGATTCTCATTCTTAGTTACATACATTTAGCATAAATGTTTAATGAGCATTGTTGGAGGGAGCCTGATATCACAGCTGGGTTTCCATTCGATTGTCAAGTGAATTTTAAGAAAACTTTTGAAATGTCACAAAAAGAGAAATACGAATTAGACGCGTTTCCATCAACTGGTTTGGAGCAAATTAACTCGGCTTGTCGGCTACAGCGTGGTTTGGTCAGAAGTTGGCGCTATAGGCTATGCATGGCTGTGATCCCCAGTTAAATAAAATAGAAGAAGTAGAGGTTGCAAACCAGACACAAAAAAAGTTGGCTTGGCCATCTAACTATCTAGGAGAGAAAAATTGAGAGAGGTCTTCAGGAATTGGTTTAAATTGGGCAAGTTTAAATTGTTCTTTCATGTCAGCTCATATTGGCCATAGACACCGACAGCGGAAACATCTGATCAGTCATATGGGTTAAATGTTCACCATGTCAGATTTTATTCAAAAGGTGCAAAGACGTTTCCATAACACATTTAGCGCATCAACTCTTTTTCGACAAAGGCAAAAAACACCTCAAGCAAGCGTAAAAACTTTTTTTTTCCACAATTGAAGATGTTTTATTGAATTTTGCAGTTGCAGTTTCTAATGCAATTCTTCAAAATGCGCATAAAAATACACAAATGGAAACGTGGCTAATGACGGTTTCTCTGTAACTGTTGTGCATATGACAATAAATAACTTGAAACTTGAATCATCACTAATTTCTGTTGAGAACTGGCACACCAAAGCATAAATACAATACAATTCCTATTATTAGTATACTAATTAAGGCCTACAGCTTAAAAAACAATAACAAAACAAGACTAAAACTAACAACTAATCCCTGCTCACACTGGGCAGGGAGAGCCAACTACCATCATGTCACAAGTCTGCGGTGAAGTGAACAATGAATCACAGCAGTTAATCGCTGCTCTCTATTACCCAATGTGTCAAACCAAAAAATGGTTCCCGCAGGTGTAGTTATTGTAATTAGTCCGCTCAAAGCAACTAGAGGAAAAAGCCGGCGCTCTTACCAGTGGGGGGTAAGAGTGAGTGAGAGGAAACGAGAGAGGAGCTGGCTTCCGAGTGTGGAAAGAGGGATAAGCTGAGACAAAGAAAAAGTGGCACCATTTAAAGAAGCCCTCCCTCAACAACAAGCCAAGGACAACCACAGCAGTGAAAGTGACCCAGAGGTGTTATGGTTCATTGAATGCATTCTCAGTCCCTACTGTCAACACAGTACTACCAATACCTGAAGGAGGATTCTCTGGCCGCACTGTAGGAGCCCGGTGCGAGGAGGGGGGAGGAGCACATTGTGACCTTTAAAGAACCAGAAGGTGGTCTCAATTAGCTGCATATCAGAGGAAGCAGGCTTGTCTTACAGCCCCGGTGGACGAGCACTTTAATTACATCTAAGGAAGTTAAATATATGTCTTTGTGACTTTGTTATGAGCTTGGCTGAGAAACCTTGGTTGCACTTTAATATCAGAGCACTTTTAATCCCCATATTAATTTACAGAGTTAACAGCTTTGGGTAGTTCTGAGCAAAATGCAAGCTCATTTCTAAATATCTTTTAGATATAATATTTTTTTTTTTTTTTTTTTACACATTTTGCTAATCTAAGGGTTCAATGAGATATATCTGAGGGGCTGCAAAATGATTGGAGATATAATCAAGAAAAAAATATGTTTAACCTCTTGAGATGTTTAAATATCCTTCAAAAGAAACTATTTTACTAAAATAAATCTTGGTTAAGGGCTGGCGACTGATGCCCACACTAAAAGCATAACCTGTGATGATGGATCACGAGCAGCTGTGACATCATTAAAGATGTACTATCCTTAAAAAAAGTTTTCTTTTAAATTAAAAATACAGTCTTAAACATTCAAGGTGTGTAAGATCTGGAGGCATCTAGTGGTGAGGTTGCAGATTGCAACCAGCTGAAATTTATCAAGTGTGCCAAGCGTGTAGGAGAACGACAGTGGCCGACGCAAAAACGGGAATGGCCCTATTTAGAGCCAGAGTTTGGTTTGTCCATTCTGGGCTACTGTAGAAACATGGAGGCCGGCTCTGTGAAGAGGACCCGCTCCTTATGTCGATATAAACGGCTCATTCTAAGGTAACAAAAACACAACGATTCATATTTTCAGGTGATTATACACTAAAGAAAACATAGTTATTAATATTATATTCGGTTTCTGCCAATAGATCCCCCTAAATGGTATACACGGTTCCTTCAAAGCTATAGTTTGACATTTTGGGAAATGAGCTATTTGCTTTCTTGCTAAAAGTTAGATGAAAAGATCATTACCACCGTCATATCTGCCCGGTGCATAATAAGCTACAGCCGGTAGCTGGTTAGCTTAGTGCCTAACTTTTCCTTTAAGCCACTGAAACTCAATAAAACATCATTTTATTCATGTGTCAGATATGATGACTTAGTTTAGAAACATAGAAGCAGAGTAAAATGTGTCATACAGCAAAAGCAGTTTGGACTTTGATGCACTGAAACATCATCAATATAGGGAAGGTTTCATCCAGAGCTGGGTGTCCTCATGCCAGGATGAAACCACATTTAGTGGGCATGCCGTTGCCTCTGGAGCCCATTGTATTTCCCAGCTGTACACACACTTAGGAGCAGCTGATAGATTTAAGAAGGTCACCTTGGCTTGGATGTTGTCACCTCTCTGCCGACCTGCCTGTCTCCCTTTCTACAGAAGCAGCAGTCCTTAGAGTACGAGTGATTATGTGTGTGTGTGTGTGTAGCCTGTATTATCACACATACTCATACGTCTTCGAAAGCCTCACATGAGCTACCACTTCAAGCGGCTACATCTCCATCGATAGACAATTACTCCAGTCCGGAGGAGAATTTATCTCTGGGTTCGCCTTCACAAGAGAATCATTTGCAAATTCAATTGAGTGAAACAAAAGGTTAATAGGTGTGTGGGAGGCGGGGAACATAAATAGTTTGCGAAGCAACTTGGCGGAAATGGATTCTCATACGAGAGAGGGTTAACTAAATTTTCCCTCACGACTTAATGCGTGTCTCCACGGCGCTAATCTGTATCAATACATCAGAAAGCCAGATGGCAGGGAGTCATTGTGGGAATAGAATAACTGACAGGCAGAAGAGCTTTTAAGACAGATAGAGCGAGACGGGCAGAAGCAGAGGCAACACAATGAAATTCTACTGCGTAAATAATTAAACACCCCCTGACCTACAGAAAAACAACAACAGAATATACAGTACGTGGTAAAATGTGCAATGACATCATCATTATACTGTATATAGAATGTATAATATTGTAATATATAATAGGTTATTATATAGATCATAATTAATTACATATATTAAATCAGTTTATTATTATATGTTTAAAGTCAAACTGAAATTGAAATGAACGAGTGACGAATGCGAACGTAGGGCCGCCGTTAGTGTCCCGTGTGAAACCAGAAGTCAACGTTGATTTATTTGTCACGTAACTTACTTACTTAAGTATCGCCACTTCTAGAGTTATTTTAAGCCAAATCATGATCTTTTCCTAAACCTAACTTAGTATGTTTTATTGCCTAAACCTAAGGAAGTTGTTTCCTGTGAAGATGGAAGTTTATTTTGAAAAGACTGTAAACACGTAACAAGTGGATATTAACAAGTGTTGCTGGACATTCGTAGGAAAACGAAAAAAGGAGGAATACATTTTTCAAACTCATAGCAACTCTTAGCAATGGGTAGTCCTGTAACCTCACCACTATGTATGTTACTCTATGTTTTAAATCACTGCACGGAATAACTAACATATCCAGGCAGAGTCACAGAGTACCATAAGGGGAGCACAAATCCCAGATGGGACTGACAGCAACATACAAAATACACAGTATTTTGCAGAAGAGCAGATAGAGCCACATCGCAGCAGAGCATGAAGCATCACATCCTGTCACAATGGAAGACATCCAGTGTGTTGATGCATGTTCTGTGCAGTCCACTCAGTCAGCATTTCAACACAGTCTTGTCTAAAAATACCTGACATTTCCGAGGGACTAAAGCAAATTCGCAAACAAAAACAGAGCCCACGGTGTTTCCACTGGGATGGGGTAATCCCTGGACATCTGTTTGTGAGGCGTGCTGAGCGATGGGCCTGTGGAGAAGAAAGTGTGGCCGTTTATTTTTGGTCAGTGCCTTGCTTGAGACGATGACGAGCAACGTCCTGCTCAGAGCAGCGAGAGCTGGTCGGGGCAATGGCAGTGGAAGCAATTACAGAGAACAAGGAGACTCGGTAGGCATGGCAACTCTCAGAATACTGTTTCCTAAAAATGTCTTGCCTTATAGATATATAAATCCAGGAAAGGGACTGGTTCAGACACACATGACAGCAACTAACTTTGTCTCTGTCTTCATCATCACATGCAAGCACACAAAAGGAAATGCAGACACAGAGGAAGAGGCTGAGAAAAGACAGAGAGCTGCTTTTTGTACACGCCACGGTATTCTTTCACATGTCGTGAGGCTGGTCTCCGTTAACACGGCAGGTTATGTGACACAAACCAAAACTTAACGTCCAGACCGGAGAGCAGGAACTTTTCTGTTTACACTTACAGTAAGTCATGGTTCCCCTTAATGTAAACTCCGATGTTTAGTCCTGATTATATGTTATATTGTATCACATGGACAGTTCAGTCTGAGTGAGTCTGGTGAGTTTCAACTGCAGGAAAGAAGTACAAACAAGACGATAATGGGGCGAAATGCAATTAGATATTTTTTTTATATTAAGAATAATAACATTTTGTCAGCTGAATAATCGGTTTTATTAGTCAGATTGCAAGTAACAAAAGGGTTAACGCCATTTATTGAGTGGATTTGACCTTTTCAGTGGATGACATTGGTAATTATGATTTTCCTCAGATAATCAGTAAACTGTAGCAAATCAGATTTTTATATTAATCTTTGCAACCTTGAATTTAACCCTGTCTACATTCTTCAACGGTCTATTAACAGGGATTTGCCATTCCCTCATTTCCTCCAGGCGTTTAGCTGTTTATTTGATGTTGCGAGCCAAGGTACACATTTAACGTGGAGCGTCGCCAACTGTTTGAGGCTACGTCGTTGTATACACAACACTCATCTCACACTAATGAAGAGGAGCGGTAGGAAAAACTTGAATAAATATATGTTTTTTTCCTGTCTTGTGAATATTACCTCTCATCGTAAAAAAACATTTCTGTCTTTCAATCTATCCCAATGAAGACCAAATTGGTGTGGTGTCATTCTCTAGATGTCAATTAATATTTAGATGTATTTTGACACACGCATCAGAAATTATTACTGGCAATTTGGGCGGCATGACATACCACTATAGTGGTCAAAGGATTACAAAAATGCTCCAACCTTCTGACATAAATAACAAGCACTACTCTATAATTAAAGGTGCAGTATGTAGGATCTGGTGGCATCTAGCGGTGAGGTTGCAGACTTACTATGGGTATAAAGACCATAGATTTACATGCACTTATAGTACACCGGTGCCTTGAGGAGTCTTAAGGTGGCTTAGCTCCCTCAGCTGTATTTTTTGCCCCCTCTGTTTAGGCTTTAGAAAAATAGCAAAAACAACTACATTTTTTGGCCGAGCTGTTGTTTCAGAACCATGGACAGCACTGTTTGTTGTCTTTAGAGAGGGTGTGGCGTTGTCCAGCACTGAAACAGAGCGGAGGAGATCGATAAAAAGACAGAACACATCACTTAGTTCAGTGCTTACTTTTTCATGGCTGCAAATAGAACTTTTAGCCCTAATTCCTCAGAGAGAAGAGAGAGAGAGAGAGAGAGAGACGCAAGCCACAAACAGCTGTTTCTACGCACCTCCCCTTTTGACAGCTTGCTGTAGCGGGTACATTTTTTTTTTAATTGTGGCTATGTGCTGTGATTGTTTTGCATTTTTTAGCCTGTCCATTTTTAATATGTCTGATATGATATCAAATTTCACAGCAGTGCGTAAATAATGTATATAGAAAGCATGACAAATATTTTAAAAGTCTAGGCGTTGTCTTAAAGGTCCCATATTGTGCTCATTTTCAGGTTCATACTTGTATTTTGTGTTTCTACTAGAACATGTTTACATGCTGTAATGTTCAAAAAAACCTTTATTTTCCTCATACTGTCAGCCTGAATATGCCTGTATTAACCCTCTGTCTGAAACGCTCCGTTTTAGAGCATTTTGACGGAATTGCAACAGAATTGCGTTGCTAGGCAACAGCTTGGGTCCATGTGTACTTCCTGTCAGCTGATGACATTCACATACACTGCAACCAGGAATAAACTGGGACACACTTAGAATGTTTACGTTTAAAATTGTGTAAAGGGTCTAAATATTGTATATTCGTGACATCACGAATGGGCAGAAATCCTGACAGCTTGTTTCAAAAGCAGAGTTTCTGAATACGAGCTGTGTGTATTTACCTGTGGATTGAGTGTTTCGATACTTTCACAGTATTTATATAGGACTTAAGCCTGCTTTATAATAAAAAAACATGAAAATCTCACTTTTTTATAATACCGGACCTTTAATCATTTGGTGCACGGCAAATTGGCTGTCCGATGCCGATGCAGGTGCCATAACTGCACTTTTATTCTTGACTGACTCTTCATGGGAAATTTGTGAAAAGTATGTGACTTGATTTCAATCTCACACACATCATAAGGTCCTGTTACAACATAATATCGTTTGAATCTGTGTATGTATGTGTGTATGGTAGGGGAGAAAATGCATAATTCAACTCATGTCTAAGTAAGGGGGCTTAAGGTGAGGACAGAAGTTTGCAGCAAGTCGCGAGGCAGCAGATGAGATTGCTGATACTGGCAGGATATCATGGGGCCTGCTGGGTGAGCGAGCTCCGGCATTAATAAATGCAAATGTTGGCTAAGTGCCCACCGAGGGAACTAGCATCACACAGCCGGGCCAGCTTTGACTACCTGCCCAGGTACTGAATATTCTCTCTTTTTCTGAAACATGCGCCAGAAAATCATCAGTCTGAATCACCCGAGGGTTTGGAAAGGCTACTTATACTTAGGTACGACACAGAAAACCACCACTTTTCAACATTTCTTTCTTCCTTATTTGTTCTTTCTACCTTTTTTTCTTTGAGGCAACACTGTTTACATCCAGACACTTCTGTAATTGAGCCAGTTATCTTATGGCGCCAAACAAGCGAAACCCCAAGCAGGGTAGCACACCCAAGATTAGAGTGAACATCATAATTGGAGTTGAATCTCACGCTATGCTGTTGGGCACATATATCGCACACTGTTACGCTACATGCCTCTCTCTGATAGGATTCCTGCCCCGTTATATTTAGCGAGAGGCATCAGCGGGGATAAGTAGAAGATCAGTGATTTCCCTCTACAGACAGCCTCCATTTAGCTCAGCACAGACCACAATCCCACTACTGTGCAACCCATTTGCACTACTCATTTAGGGCAAATGGGGACCCCCGCCTTTTAGCACCCACACAAGTGAGAAAACGACAGCATTACTCACGGGTTAAATGCACTTGTGAACTACCGCCATTAAAGATCATCATTTATTAAACGGCTCTTCATAGGCCTTGCCACCTGGCAAATCTCTGTAATCAACAAGAGCTGTTTAGGTGTTCAAGAGCAGGAAAGCGGTTTGCATGCTGCATGTGTTTCACATGACTGACCGTCACGTCAATACAGAGGCCAAATACACCAATCTGATCTGATGTGTCCCTATAACAAGTGACAGCAAAGAAGAAGGGACTTATCTCAGTATTGTGATAAGGTCAGATTCTCTCCGGCTGATTGCTTCTCACAAAGTACCCTGTTATTCACTTTTTGCCAGTCTCATGTGTATCAAAGTGCACGGACAAGAAGCTGCTAAGAGCCCTTTGCAGGCAGAGTCCTCCCTTCATTGGATCCCTGCCTCTCTCCATCCATCCCACAGCCAGCCTCTGAGGGATGACTGAAGGGGTGTTGCAGACAAGGTGTCCTGGATTTTCAGGATCTTGTCAGGACTGGGGGATTGGGGGACGTAAAGTCTAAACCTGTCAACAGAGGTGCCAGCCATCATCGGCTTGCAGGAAATACGATATGATAGGCGCATGGCCCTAATACTGGGTGGTTTTCCCACAGTGGGTGCTGTTTGGGGAGAATGTCCAGATGGTTACTAATGACCCCTGTCTGCCACCAGCTCTGCCTACGGGAACTGAAGAATGGTTTGGTCAGATGGTGCATTAGGGTGAAAATGGAGGAAGTTGAGAAAAGAATAGAAGCGAAAGGAAGTGTGGAGTTGCCCTCCCCTGCAGCAATGAGTATCCTGCATTTTCACACTGTGAAGAAAAAAAAAATCTGCTAACTGACAACCTGCCTTTCTCTGATTGTGTGTCCATGAATTATTAATGGACAGACTTGTTCCCTTGAGCCTTGGCACAGGCATATTCTGCTGTTTTTAAAAGGTCCATCTTTTTCTCACGTGGTCAAGCGGTAGCGGCGACAGAAATTTGTCGAATTTCACAACATGAGAGATATTTTTAGCAGGAACAGACAATATCCTCGGATTTGATCCCCTGTGACTTACTGAGTTCTGTGGTGTGCGTGTGCGTGTGTGTGTGTTTGTGGCCCATTAGACGAGCACTTACAGGACCAGTGGTTTCCATTAGGCCCGCGGATCAGCTCTCTCTGTTTTCACTGTTGATTTGCTGGGACTGACTAGCATGCAGTTGTCACTCATTACACCGAAGTCCATCCACTAGAGCGTGTCTGGCTGGCTCCAGAACATCGGCTTGTCATTTCTCTCCAACTGGGGAAGGAGAAGGAAAAAGACAGGGAGAGGAGAGGGGATGAGTGTCAGAGAAGGACAATGTATCGTATCGCATTGTGAACTCGACTGCACATGTGAACAAATCCCTCCAAACGCGATGACAATGTGCTTAATGTTTAGCTGAAGCCGTAAGAAAAGGAAAACCAGGATCTACATAAAAAGAGCTGGAGCTCTGGAGTCGATTAAATGGCAACGATGAGTGGATGTGACAGAGCTATCATGAGAAAGAAAGAACAACGGAGCATCAGGCATATATCTGATTTAATCAGAAGTGATATGGGAGTAATCCCTATGTTAGGTCTAAGAAACGGAAATACAGATGGCAAGAACAGCACGACCAAGTCATCAGTCATGGTCATCATTCGCAGAGCGTGCCCTGAGGAGCAGGCTTAGGCAGTAACAACGTGGAATAATGCTCTGACTCAGCATCCAGGCCTAATGCAAAGGGCAAATGCCATATTATAAAAGTAAATTACTACTTACTCTGTTGATCAGGCTATGAATTAATGATTTTACAAGGGGATTATTAAGAGGCATTTTATGGTGGATTATTTCTTAAAGTGCAATGCTATCCTGAGGCACACTGCATCATGTAAGAGTGACGGCCGCCTCAAAATAACCCATTATAACAGTTTTTATTATCATTTGGAAAATATTGCTAATTATATAAAGATTTTCCCCATGCTTTGTACCTGTGTAGGCTATTATAAATTAGACCGCTCAGTCAGTCCAACAAGCGCGTTAAGGCATCCTCATGCAATGAAAAATGATTTGATTGTTTGCCGCTTCCTCTTGATCACACACACAACTACTACAAGTATCTCCTCTTCAGAAGTGGATGCAGCTGCTTGAACTGTTGCACTAAAAAGCAGCATCTTGCTTTTTATGTCTCTGCCAGAAACGCTGGCTATACATTACCGGTTCTATGATTCAAGGACTTAATTCATCCCAAATTCCACTGAAAGTTAAACAGCTGGGACTAACCACGGACACATACAGGTCCATATACGCTGACATTTATTAAAAAGGTAAGCTAACATCCTAGGCATGGAGGATGGAAACTGCCAAAATCAAAAATAAATAAATAAA
>CAKALG010041203.1:0-13582 GCA_916700815.1 Helicolenus hilgendorfi | reverse complement strand
TATTGACGTTTGAGTTTCTGTATAGGCGCGACTTTTGTGGTCCTTTCAGCCACTCTTGCTACTCATTGTGTGTAAAGGTATTTTACAGGCCAAGGCATACACGACAGTAACGGTACACACTTGTGTGAAGTGGCTATACACTGAATCAGCACTGTTTTATACTGTCTAACAATCAGGCATTATAGTCCGTTGTAAGCCTTTCACTTCTCTTCCCACTTGGCTTTTAATTCATAGAAAAAATAATGTCAGTGGTTCAAGTGAACTAAACTTATTTTTCTGTGACGTAAACTTCACCTCTTCATATCTCGACCATGAATTTTGAAAGCATAGAGCGTTAGATTTATCACTCTTTATAGTACGATGATCTGTACATTTTCTAGTTTAATGTATTTTCCAAAGCATTTTAGAATTGATTTATGTTTGTTATGTTAAATGCGGATTTTGTGATATTGGGCAATACAAAAATAAATGAAACTGATTACATTCCCCGTACTTTTTGCACCCATTTTGAATGTTATCAGCCGATTGAATGAGTGTTCAGCGGGTATCACCACCACGTTGTGAAAGTGAAACTTAATGTTTTGAATTGAAACAAAACAACTTTAGGTTTAGGCAACAAAACTACTTGGTAAGGTTTAGGAAAAGATTGTGGTTTGGGTTAAAATAAGTGTGCTTGTTACGTAACTTGTCGTTAGCATAACGAAACGAAATAAGTGAGTAAAGTAAGTAAATCCTAAATCAATGGGACCTGAACAGTGGTGAAAGTCCTGGGTTTGTTTGACCCATCCAAGTTGTGTTTTGTCGCTCTTTATAGGGCGCCACCTGACTTCCTCCTTTGCTCCCGTCATAATTACTACATCCACTAGTTGTCAGCATCGTCTTCTTGTATTCACATTGATGATCAACCATGTTAATAGATGATAACAGCCCTCTGGACCTACTGGTAGGTGTAGCAGGCTCCTTCTAACTCATATATATGCGACTGATAACCATCGATAATGCTCAGTCAGTCGGTTGATTGTGTGGAAGCGGATGCTTTCCATCTAATACAATCATCAGGTCAGAATTTTCATTTATCTGAGCTATTAGCATGTTAGCATGCATTTAGCTCAAATCACCGGCCTCATAGAGCTGCGAGGTTGAAGACTCTTTAAATCTGGTAAAACCTGTTGATTGATAGCCATTAGCTTTTTTTGATAAAATGAATTCATGTTTACAATTACAAAAAAGCAAACCTAATGCAACACTGTTGTGATGCTGGACTACGCCATAGATAGATTATAGTTCAAAGAGAGTTCTAATGTAATTTCTCAAAGGTATGAACACTGGTCGTGCTAAGGGCTTTTTTTACATGGGGCAATAATGTCAACGGTGAAACAATAAATGAGGAAATAACTGCCAGAAACAAAAATGTAGCGTTAGTTAGATTCAGAGAGAGAGCAGAGACGGGTCAGCGTCTTGCCGAAAAACTCTCTGGTTTCTGATTGAGCCTTTGACCTCAACATTTTAGGATGTTCTTTTCTCCCCAGTTTCTGAGGGGGACCTTGTCTCTTGAAACCAGCTCAGCTCAGCACTGCAAGACAAGACCAATTAAAACTTGTCACTTTTCCCACTCTCCCTGTTTTCCCTCAACCCCGCTGTGTGACTGGTGGAGTCACTAATTCAAATCAAATCGGAGAGTTGCACGGGGAGAGGGAGAGATAATGACAATATGTTTGCAGTGGGGAGCATACGAATCTGTGTACTAACATAATTATTTGCATGCTTTTTGTTTAGGTAGAGGTGGCCTGCTGTTCTGGCCCAGATGTCCGTCATCAGCTGCCAAACTCTTTGAATGCATTACAGCAGATCTCATCTCGAGTGTGGAAAAAATGACATGATGCCTGCATATGAATAGTCAAATCTAAATGTCAGGTGCACAGCACGTGAAACCCACTCTTTCTTTTTTATGTGTCCAACATTTCATGCTTTTGTTTTCTGATGTGTATGAAATTCACTCTGCCTGCTTTAAGCTGTTATGATATTATATGGTAAGAAGATGTATGTAAATGTCTCATACCAGTCACAGTGGTTTGTTTTCATGCCTCCACGCCAGCGACAGCCGTGGCCGGAGGCATTATGTTTTTGAGTTGTAAATACGTCCGTTCCATTCACGTGGATATCTCAGGAACACCTGAAGGGAATTTCTTCAAATTTGGAACAAACGTCCACTTGGACTCAAAGATGACCTGATTAGATTTGATTGGTCAAAGGTCAAGATCCCTGTGACCTCACGTCTGTCCCTTTCTCGTGGACATGATATCTCAGGAACACCTGGAGGCAATTTCTACAAATTTGGCACAAATGTCCACTTGGACTCAAAAAATAAACTGATTAGATCTCGGTGGTCAAAAGGACACGGTCCCTGTGACCTCACGTCCGTCCCATTCTCATGATACGTCAGGAACGACTTGAGTGAATTTCATCAAATGTCCATTTAGACTTCAGAATTAACTGATTTGATTTTGGTTGGTCAAAGGTCACTGTGACGTCACAAAACACGTCTTTGGCCATAACTCAAGCATTCATATGCTAATTGAAGTGTCAAATTGAATTGAAGTCATGACAGTTTGGACAGACATGGTTGTTGTAAACTGCAACATGGCTGGATGGTGGAGGCTTACAACCGAGAGGCGGTAATTTTAGTTGCTTTATAATATACAATTCCAAAAGGACCAGAGTCCAGTTTTCTTTTAGCTGTGTCACTTTCTGTAGGCAGAGAGGTTACCAACAGCCAAACTTAATTTGGACAGATCTACAGGATATCAGTCAGGTTAGATGAGACGCTCTTTTCAACTGAAATCTTTTGCGATTCAAACCGATAAGACGGCTTGCATTCTTTTTTTTATAAATTGTTGCTTTGTGCAGCCGGCAAGTGGCAAAGGAAAGGCATGGCCGGGGTGTAACAGGGTCAAAGTCATCTACATGTGTCACAGAACTGTGACATTTAGAATCCACTCAACTGCAACCACAAAGGAAACCGAGAACAGCATAAAAACACACGGCGTTCGCCTCTGGGGGGTTTCTGCTTCCTGTGCCATGTCTCCTGCTCACCTTGGACACTGGGTCAGTGTCAGCTGTCAGTGTCAGGTTGAGAGCAGGAATGCTAATGGACCCTTACCACATTGCATCTCTCTCTCTCTCTCTCTCTCTCTCTCCTTCGCTTCTGCTCTTTTTCCTCTCTGCGTTTTGTCTGAGGGAGGCCAAGCTATTAACTTTCCTTTAGTAGTGGAGCTCTGCATCTGACTATGGTAGCCTGCAGTCTCTGTCTCTACAAAAGATAGGCAGGCTCCCTTTGAGAACCGGAGACTCGCCTCAACACTGTCTGTCAGAGGCACAGTTACTCCGTGTGCAGTCCCTCCCTCCTGCCTCTCCCTCTTCCTAGTGCTTGCATAAACGCTAGCAGATACTGCCGACATCTCCACTTCTAAACCTCAGAAGAGTGCAGAACTGTCGGTGAGTTCGAATGTAAAAGAACCCGCGGCCACTGCAGTGCCTCTTAACTGCACCACAAAAAGTGTTCACAAAAGAAGTTCAAGTCTTCAGATTTGAGATAGAGCCAGTGTGGTGAGATATGTTTTGAATACAGTTTCACTTATATCAGGAATTAATGATAAGTGTTGTACATGCCTGAAGGAGAGCTTAAAAGATCATTCTGGTTTGTTAGATCTTTATTTTCAGAGCTTTCGCCATCATTTCTATCAGTTTTGATAACATTGTACTCATCAAGTTAATTGCTGAGATATGGTAACATTGTACCACAAAGTCCAACAAGGTAATAACAAGGTTGTAAACAAACACTTTATCTCGAGGTAAAACTATAAAATAGTGCACTCAAAATGTTGGTATTAATCATTCATTGCACTGGAAGCCTGCCCAGATGTATTTATTTTTAGCAATGTCACCGATGTCACCCTGTTATTTAGCTCATCCTCATCGACAAAATAATAGAAGCAGTATAATGCAATTCAACGGCACCACAAACTCCTGCAAAATGATCATAAAGTTGATTTAGCACATTCTCTAAAACAGTTTAAAATAACACTACATATAACCTTCATGAAGGTATGATAAGTTAGGGCTAGGTGTACCTAATAAACTGGCAACTGAGAATACAATCAACTTATTATGTCAAATAAGACTGCAAGACTCCTGAATCTTGGCATAAGCACATTTACTAGCACTAAACCACATAGAAATAATGTCATTTTTAAATGAATGCAGCCTTCATTTTCTCCGCGATGGATTACACAACTCAAGCTGTTTCCAATAGTCTGTAAGTAGATTCACAATCTGCACAGAAATAAATGGTGATTGGAACAGTGTGGTTTGGTTAGCTGTGATGCAAAGTATACATGATTTGCAGCATTTGGGTTAAAGCCACCAAAACAATGTGACATGTTTCACCGTAGACATTTTGACTTGCTTTAGTAGGAACAACACAGGTGGTACTAATAACATTATGATGGCTCTGCTGTATTCAAGTGTGACAGGCATGACAGTGTGACAGGGAGCCAGCATGCACAATATCCAACATGCTGTCACTCCTAACTCATCAAATATGCAGCTTGGTCAGTGGCCCTACGCTTCAAACAATGCAAGCTGTTCTCATACACTGTTCGTAGCTATACCTACAAAAAGTAAATGCACTGTAATTTGTATATATCCCACAAGATCAGCTCATATGTAATCCACGTAATCGTGAACAAGTATAAATAGCGGTGAACGTTGTGAAAGGAGGAGGTCGGGGGGTCAAAAAACACCAGACTTTCGCCTAAAAGGCCGGTGTTCGTGTGAAACCAGAAGTCAACGTTGATTTATTTGTCATCTAACTTTCATACTTAAGTCGCAGCACTTCCGTTGTTATTTTAACCCAAACCATGATCTTTCCTAAGCTTAACTAAGTCATGTTTGTCACGTAACGTTCATACTTAAGTTTCGCCACTTTTGGTTTGGCGTAACTTAACCACTATCTTTTCCTAACCCTATATAAGTGGTTTTGTTGCCTAAGCCTAACTAAGTTGTTTCCTGTGAAGACAGACGTTTATTTTGATACATACATTCGTAAGAAAACACACAAAAAATGAGTAATAACTTACTTTTCGTAAGATATATAAACTACTGTATGAGAATACATTAGAACTATGGCGCTCTACGTACCCCTCCGTTCATTACACGCATACACTCTCTTTTCAAAGTAAACGTTCGTTTTCACCGGAAACAACTTTGGTTAGGTTTAGGTACGTAATTAACTACTAATGTACTATGTAATGTAGTTAAGTAGGCTACGTAAGTGACATAGTAACGCTATGTAATGTCACTTAACTTAAAAATAAATCAACATTGACTTTTGGTTTCACACAGGACACGAAACGCCACTTTCCTGGGAGAAAATCCGATGTTTTTTGGACCCAACCATCCACCCCGACTTCCTCCCTATATGGACTTTATCGCTCTTTATACTATGAAACCTGACTTCCTCTTCTATTCCTGCCACTTGTGCTTTTTCTACTGTGACATCTTAAAATGTCTTCAGTGGAAAAGGCCTGTTGGTGTGGTTCAGTGGTGTCTTACTAACATTAACAGTTTTTTTGTAGTGTTCTAGTACTGTACATGTTAATATTAGTGAACAACTGTTATAAATCTGCATTGTATGCAACAGAAACTAATGGACATTTTGTGTGAGTAAAGTTCCAGTGACTGACATTTTGAGTTTTGACGAAGGGGTCAAAAAGCAGTTCAACACCGTTGCTACAATATTTGGATAACTTCAGATCATTATTATTGAAACTGACATTTCATGAAGATTTCAAGAGCAGTCTTTCATTAAGTGCCGAAATTAAGGGATCTGTTTACAACCAATCACTTTGAGGAATCTCATTGAACTATAATCTGACAACAACAACAACAGCAAGCTTCTTTTTTTTTTATTTTTTCCACCGGCGCAATTAATCAAAAAGCAATTACATTAGCATGCTCGGGAGATGGATTAAATGATTTTGACAATTTCTGTGGCTGCCTTGGCTTGGTCGGGCCCCGTCCTGCTGTCTGCTGAACGCTAAAATCACGAAGACGAGAACATTGGGATAATTAGTCCAGAAGATGAGCAGAGGCTGTTCATGTCTGTGGCACATCTCCAGAAGCAGCCCCCACGTACTGTTCCAGCCACCATGTATTAAAGCAAACGTCTGTTTAATCACAGAGCACCACATACCCTCCATGCTTTATTAGACTATAAATGTGCTGAATGAAGGCCCAGTGCCTAATTAGGGAAGACTTCAGTTCACTCACTATCGCATACTGTTTTCTCCCACCTTGCATTCCCTCTCCCTCTGTCCCTTTCTCTCCGCTGCTCTCACAGAAACTCTCTTCACAGTCAGGAAGCAGGGCTGAATCCCTCCAGTTTTAAGAAGTCAACTCGCCCCCAACTTAGATGTTGAGGGGATTGCACTGGAGGCAAATCTCACAGCAGCCATTTCAGCCATTTTCAGCCTGTGCGATGCAGGTGGCCTTGGTGAGAGTGCCAGGGGGAAAAGTAGTCATGCAGAGAGGAGTCCTCCATCTCAGCAGATGGACTATCGGCGGTGGGAGTGCAGTATCGAAGCTCAAAGAAACCAACTTGAGAAGCACAGCGTCTGAGAGAGTTTCAAAGGGGTCAGGAGGTATCAGCCCGCGTGGGGCTTTGGAGTAAATGATGGGGAGCGAGACTCGGGAACCGAGAAGGAACCGACTTGCCAGGCCTAACTAATAAGAGAGCCAACATACAGCACATGAGTGCATTGGTTAATAGCCTCAGCCGTTGAAGATAATAGGTGCAGTGTGCGGGCCAGAGAACCTGAGACCCAGTCGAGGTCCCAGTGGTGGAATTAGGGTGAAGGACGGCGTTAGAGATATGGGGCGCTGCTGGGAAATTGCCATGC
This sequence comes from Helicolenus hilgendorfi, assembly GCA_916700815.1. Taxonomy (NCBI): domain Eukaryota; kingdom Metazoa; phylum Chordata; class Actinopteri; order Perciformes; family Sebastidae; genus Helicolenus; species Helicolenus hilgendorfi. Next base: position 6,623 of record CAKALG010041203.1, on the reverse strand, counting down.
CCACCTCACCAGTCATTTATTTATATAAGCCTCCTGGTTCATGGAAAAGGTTGGGTAATTACCATTAGCAATTACCACTGAGCAAGTACAGACACCTCCGTAGCCTGGCTGGAGGTGCCAGATGTGATCAGGAGGTGAGAACGGGGTCTCTGAAACACACCCGAGGGCACAGTTCCAGATCCCCGATGCGGCATCAGTACAGTAGTTTTGAAGCACATCCTCCCAAACAGCTCTAACTCAACTGTAACACCGTACAACCTAAGCTGGCAGGCAGGCGTATATTCCAGAGCCACTCTGTTTTTTTATCTGGCACAAAAAATCTCCTTTAGATTGGTGTTATTATTATCTACTGGAGATAACAACTCCCTCCGTATGAGGAGAGGAGGACCACGTCACACACACACACAGCAAGGGAAGAGGAGAGAGAAGGAGAGGTGGTGAAAACAATGCTCAGTGAGAGAGAGAATTATAGGCAATGGGAATAATAGGTCTGGCCAAGTGAATGCATCACTCTCTGTATCCGAGGTAAAATAGGGCCTTATTTGCACATAGGGGCTGCCCATTAGCAGCGAGTTAGCAGCAGGTTTTCAGGTAGAGTTGTGGCAGGAGCTTAGGAGGGGGTGTGCAGGAGACGACTGGACACCTCTGTGTCCATGTCTTTGGCTCAAGGGGCTGGGAGGCAGGAGACATCATGCTGTTCACTGAAAGCACGGACGCCCCGCCACGACGGTAATGAGACAAGACCACCACCACTGAGAGAGAGGCGATAATTACACACACATACACCCGCACACACCCAACACACACAAAAAAGCCTCCCACTAGCACACACTGCCATTTATTTTCAGGGAAACCAAAAGAAATATAACACTGCTGTACCTTAGTCGCCGTGTAAAGGTGAAGTTGAGGTGGTTTTGGATGTATTCACAGTTCATTTTCAAGACTGAATCCGATGTAGCACTGTATAGTCATTCAATGGTTGTAAGCACGCTGATTTATAACATGATGTTTCATGTTACCAGAGCGTGTTCGGCTCCTCTGTTGTTATGGCAGCGTGATGTGAGTAAAGGCACAAAATCACTGTTGGTTCTGTACAACATGAAATGGTAAATATATCTTGTGTGAACTCGGATCTGAGCGACTGACTCACTCATCTACTGATTTATAGATAGATACACCATGAGTTGCAGTTTAAACATAAAACTCGAGAGATCAAACGACTATATGTAAAGTGGAGAGGGTTGCTTGCATGAAGAAGCCGCAGAGGTTTAACAGCTGTTCTGTAGGCCTCTTTCGGTTCTGGTCCTCTAATTCCAGCCAGAGCAGCCAGCTGTTTTCACCAAAAAAAAAGTTTTAAAAAAAGTTCTGAAAACCCGGTGCATGCTCCCTACCTAACACGAAACAGCAAGCAAAGTTAAAGCGAAAGTTCAAAAATTTTTTAAATTTACTTACTTTCTTGCAGAGAGTTAAATGAGAATGATCAATACCACCATCATGTGTGCCCATTAAAATTGAGATGAAGTTAAAAAAAAAGACCTTTTTAACCCTTTTAGATCACATCACTGGTCATATTGTGCATCTATTTATCAATATATGCAAATAAATGACAAAAAAATAAATTTCTTCGTATTTGTATATCAAAATCTTTATTTAAAATAAAATGTGTGATTACATTAGCTAGTATTTTCAACTAATAATATCATGACATCCATCCATCAATCAATTTGCTTTTTAGCAGTCCAATCAAATGCGAATGATTTGATCTAAATCCCTCTTGTAACTGTACCCTGCTCAAATATTCAGTTTCACCGGGGAAAACTCACCGTATAGAAACTAAAGACATTAACCGTCTCCTGGCTCCAGCTGAGGTTGATATCAATCTTCTCGTCAAATTCTCAACAAGAAAAGCAACTATTGCTTTAACAACTACTTAGTCAAGAAAATGTGAACATCTAGCCGCTAGCGAGCCAGATATCTTTTTCTTGGGGAGTTGGTGGAAACCAAAATAGAGCTAAAATTAGAGTGAATATTGGGCTGACAGTAATTAAGCAAACAGAAACATAACTCCAAATTAATTATTATGTTATGTGTGTGCAGGATGTCTAAACAGGCAATCATTTGCTAATATGTTTCACAACTTTTTAAAGCATTAATATGTTCGAGTTCTTCTGCCCCCAAATGGCCAAAAAAACAACAACGATGCAGGAATTTTTTACATCTAATGAAAAGACTGCGTGAATTTGTTTCCTACTGTTCAGACTTCTTCTCACCTGATATTAGATAGATATTCTTATCTGAATATGAACTAAGATACTCAAGTTGTACGATCTCAGCAGCTCGTAGTAACACTCATACACGTGAATGTGCGCCCTGTGGTAATGTTGAGGTCAGACCTGCACAAAGTCTCGTTTCACTCTCTCCTCCCAGCGTTGTTGTTCAGGTGGTCAGATAACTGTTAGTGCTCCTCTCTGCAGTGCAGCGCTGTTCCGTGTAATTATCTTTTGCCAGGATAATCAGTGGTGCTAAAAGGTGATGGATGGTGAGGGAATGCATTGCAATAAACCAAGCAGGCAGTCCTCTGATAAGCTGAACCACTCAACTAGGCACTCTAAATTTGTGATATATCTGACTCATTTCAAAGCAAAACACCGAGCAATTAGATGTCTTACCGAATGTTCTAGTTGTAAAACATCTGTGTGGGGAAAAAAATAAAATAGACTCTATTGGGATAGATAATTAAGATCTCACCAATTAACAAAATACTTTTCGTCATGTGAATTCCAATGTTTTTGAGCAGAAAAGAAAAGGTTTTATTTGTTCAGGTCCTAAAAACAAATAATAAGCTCTAAAAATACTGCAAATGGAAGGTACAATTTCATCATTTTTGCTGAATCTGATTTGAATGAAAAATGGTATGCATTTGCATTTAAAACATTTAGCTGACGTTCATATTCAGAGAGGTTTGCAGCGAGTGAAACAGGCAGGAGTTCTTGTTCAAGGACACTTTGACAGGATACATGGCTTTTTGGCGAGCATATTGTCTGTAGGAATGATGAAAACCTGTGACCTTTCAGCTTGAGGACAGTTTGGAGTTTTAAAAGATGAACAATAGGGAGTATCACTTCATATGTCGTCATCCTTTTTGAGTGTCAAAACAGCCACTGAGGACTGAAACTATTTGAAACTTCCTATTTGCAAGAGTAAAAATCACAAAGCATCTGACAATGATTGAACAGGCTTTTTTTGGTATTGCACAGTTGTAGCTGAAGTGCAAATTCAACATTGACACTACTGTGTTTACAAAAGCAAATGTAATCTCTTAAATTCTTCAAGTTTGACAGACAGGAAGTATCAACATGTAGTGATGTCAAATTGTCTTGTTGGACTGTGTCTGTTTGAGATGCTGTTGATACAATACCCAACTTTATTTAATATTTAATAAGAAACTCTTGCTTTAATGCAGGCAATTTGTACTCAACAGTGCAAAAAGTAAAAGTCCTGCATTCAAAATTGTGTAGCAAAAATGTACTTTAAGTGTAAAAAGTAAAAATAATCCTGTAGAAAAATGCTATTCAGTTCTATTCATCAGTGTTATGTTATTTTATTGGATTAATAATAGTGAGTTGTTTGAACCAGCCCTAGGCATAGGCGGTTTAGGTGATTTCTAGGGGCGCCATCCATCCATATGGGCGTCCCAAATGAGTGAAGAATAAAAAATTCAAAATGTATAACTTTTACTATTCCCTACTAATACTATTTTAATATTATTATTTCAAGATATTACAAAAAAAGCCCACAACAGTATGACTATGTAGCCTATTCCATGGGCCCGGGTTACCTGTTACTTTCCGGGTCTGAAAAGTGAAGCCAATGCTGAAGTGCCTTAAACTTGCATTCTTTCTAATAGCCAGCAGGGGGCGACTCCTCTGGTTGCAAAAAGAAGTCTGATTGTATAGAAGTCAATGAGAAAATGAGCCTACTTCTCACTTGATTTATTACCTCAGTAAACATTGTAAACATGAGTTTATGGTCTCAATTGCTAGTCCAGTCTTCTTCAATACAACATGATGTTCATTTAGTAAATTAATGTCCCATTTAGAGTCAGATAGACCAGTGGATGCTTTAGGGTGTCTTTAGGGCTTCATCCTCTCGTGTCACTTGTGGTTGCAAAAAAAACAAGATGGCGACGTCCAAAATGCCAAGCTCAAGGCTTCAAAACGGTAGTCCACAAACCAATGGGTGACGTCATGGTGACTACGTCCACTTATACAGTCTATGCTTCCACCTTAAATTCATTCGGGAAAGTTGGAAAGACTATTCCGGTGTAGATGTGATCTGCAGCTTAATCTCAAAGACATAAAGCAGTTTCTGTGTGTAAGTGTATGAACACAGTGATTGGTTGGAATTGGCTGCAAAGAACACCAGCTAAATTCTTGCCTATGGGGCATCAAATTGGTCAGGGCCGACTCTGTGAGGCATCAATGTTTTAGTAGCCTTTTACTATTGCAACTGGTGACATAACTACTTTTACAGTTCAGTACTTAAGTCCAGTGGGTCCCAACTAAGGAGGTCAGGTCTTCCTCAAAGAGTCCCAAGATAAATCTGAGAGGTTGTGAGATGATTAATTGGGTTGGAAAAGAAGAGAAAACTTAGTTATGCTGCACTCATTTGCATTAATTGTTCTCCAATTTGTGCCCTTTTTGTGAGATATCGGACGATTTCACCTTTTTGTACCTAAAACAGATATCTAAATGAAACCATCCGAGACGTTTGGAACTGGTTGAACTGCTAGCAACTCATAGAAATGTGGCCCAAAAGAAGCCAAAAATGTCGGGAAACGCTGGTTTGATCTTTAACAATGTATTGTATTTTATTATTTTATCTTATGCCTTTATTGCAAAATGATACTATAGCTGTGAATTAAATGTAGTGGGAAAAAAAAGAGTGGAAGTAGAAAGTAGCATAAGATGGAAATGCTGACCTAAAGTCCCTCCTTTACTGATGTAAACTACTTTGTTACTTTCCACTTTCCACTGCACTTACTGTATGTCATAGAAGTAGTAAATGCAACATATGTTCATGTTCTTTTTTTTCTTACAGTTAAAGCTGTTGAATGCTGTCAAGTGGCCATGTGTTGACATCTAAAGGTCACTGACGGCAGTGTCAGTTGGCTATAGGAGGAAATTCTATGCATTACTGCATATCCATTAGAGACAAATATGAAGGCTGTGTGGTGATGGAGTAAATGCATCTGCTCGCATCTGACGGTGCACTTTTTGACGTTAATTCATTACTTCACTATTTGCTACAATGTGTTTGTGTTGACAGACAGTCTCAGTGGAGAAATGAGATTAATGGTTATGCATTTTTGCTGCATCATACTGGTCCTCAAGTAGAGCTGCAACAATTAATTGTTTATTCGATTAGTTTTCAACTATTAAATCAATCGGCAACTATTTTTGATAATTGATTAATCGGTTTAAGTAATTTTTTAAGGGAAAAAAAAGGCAAATCCTCTGATTCCAGCTTCTGAAATGTGAATATTTTCTGGTTTCTTTACTCCTCCATGACAGTAAACTGAATATCTGAGTCGTGGACAAAACAAGACATTTGAGGACATCATCTTGGGCTTTGGGAAACACTGATCGACATTTTTCACCATTTTTTGACATTTTATAGACCAAACAACTAATCGATTAGTCAATTAGTTGTTTGGTTGTCTGTTTTACTAGACAGTATTTAATTCAGTAATTCTGTTCTGTTCTCTATGAAGTTCATATTTGGAGTGAATTAGAGGGAGAACCCAAATGCTTTCCTTATATAAAATTGTGAATAAAATATACGAATTTGCTCTGGTCGGGGTGTGTCTCAACTGTACTTAAAAACAAATTAAAAATGTACAGATTACAAATGCTATCTATTTTAGCATGAGTTAAATATCCAGGCTTGCAATGCACATATTTTTCTTCTATATAAGCAACAACAGCAAGATGCACAAAGTGAAGTAAAACGTGTGGATGGTTGCATCAAACTGCAGAGTAACTGCAGCACTGAGATCCTATAAAGTTGCTGAATATAGAAAAACTTGAGCAAAGTAGAGGTACTTAAATATTAATCTAAGTACAGTACTTGAGTACGGCGTTGAGCTCCGCAGCTGCCTCGGCCGTGCACACCCCACGTGTGGTCCCCTAAGGTGGTAATTTCTGCAACAGTTGCTAAACTTAATTGTTAATATGTTTCCCCCGCGGTGCATCGGGCAGCCTCTATGGGTGGGTCTTCCTACAGGTGTTTTCAGGGGCTATTTTTTACAGATTGTATGCTTCTTAGTAATTATTCAACCAAGCACTTGAAGTATAAAATCAGCATGCAGTGAGAGAGAAGGAACACATCTGTGGAAGTAAAAAAGTGCTGAAACAATATTTAAAGCCATGTCACATTCTTCCAGTTACTGACTGATGCAATGCTTAATGCTGATAGTAGTTTTAATTACATTTTTAACAATTCTAAATCATGAAGTGGCACTTCTTCAGGACAGTCACTGTGACACTGCACTGAGAGCGCTGTGAACAACAAGTCAACATGTCCTATAGAGCCGAGAGACCGGGGACCCCTGGCTGACGCGC
>CAKALG010041200.1:8170-19070 GCA_916700815.1 Helicolenus hilgendorfi | reverse complement strand
CGGTGCCGTTGTATTGGAGCCGTTTTGTGAGTACGAGTACGAGTACATGAGCACAGTATCGGACCCGATATCCGATACAGGTATCCTCATTAGTTATATGAAAACTGGCGAGTATTTCTTCATTGAAAGTAAAGCAAAGGCCCTGAACGTCTACGTACGGTGATGTTCTTGCCTTCAGTTAGTCTCGTTTTCGTTAGTTTGATTGACAGTTGGTTCGTCCAAGTGTTTTTTGAAAGTGCCTGCCCTTTTCCAAACAGTTTCCAATGACGGCTTCTCAGATGGTTCTGTGAAACAAACCATCTGACAGGCTCAGGTTAGCTTTCAAGAGGCATTTCGGCTATTTACAGTTACAATTGATTACAGCGGCATATGCTAGAAAATTCTTCTATCAGAAGAAACAAAGATAGCCTTGAGTGCGTTGCAAAGAAAAGAGAGACATAAATAACACAACTTAGTGACGTTGCTCGACGTGTTTTAAAAAGCTCCTCAGAGTCCATCTGAAACAGGCTGTGCAATGTGGATGGCACAGTACCACACTCACAGACGAAACAAATACACAGTCATTACTGTCTCACACGCAGACAGAAGTGAAGGCCAGGCCAGAGAGGGGGGATGTTTGTATCCTCAGATCAGAGGAACAGAGAACTTTTAAACAAAGGCCTTCTCTCTCCCAGAAGTTGTTTTAAGTCTACCCTTTGCTATCACAGACTGTATATAAGAATTGGACGTAGTCACCGTGACGTCACCCACTGGTTTGTGGACTGCTGTTTTGAAGCCTCTGCATTTTGAGAACAGACAGTACAGACTCTATTTTTCTTGTGTCTGTTGTGCGGCTGTGTCACCATATAGTGTGCTGAAGCAAAGCAGAAGGAAACTAGAATTGGCCCCCTACGGCTTTTGGAAGCACATTCAAGGAACTCTTGAGTGCGCCTACGGAGAAGCAAGATGAGTTTCTTCACGGTGCTGCCTGAGAAAAGTGTCAGTGGCCCAATTATCATCTTCTGAGCGTTTTCCTCTTTGCCAAGGCATGGTGAGAACAAGGAGCCATGCTGCGGAGAGAAGTTTACATCACACCAACAAATTATAAGCAACATATGCCGGTCTAATTTGTCTTATAAGTGCTCAGAGCATTGCAGATGTCACGTGGATGCTAGGATGTGGAGAACAAGATCGCCACGAGCCTGGTGACAGGATGCTGGCATTTGAAGACACAGTCTTGTTTTTAGCGCAGCCAGTTTCCATCCATGCACACAGATGTTTGTGGAGAAAAGAAAAGAAGAAGAAAAAGAGGATGAGAAGAGGCTTTTGTCGTTGTATTGGATGGAGAGTGTAGCGTGGCACTGATTGGATCAGGACTGAATGAAGATCAAACACTGAGTCATAGCAGCCAAAACTGGTGCGCAGGAGATTTAATAACCATCCGACATTGAGCTAGTGCTCTTCAGTGTGTTTTTCATCACATTGTCAGACTGGATAAACTTTGAAGCTGAGGTTGCTCCCAGAACCTTTTTTAATTGATGTGTTTGTTCACTGCTGGTGACTTAAAGGTCCCATATCATGCTCATTTTCAGGTTCATACTTGTATTTTGTGTTTCTAATAGGACATGTTTACATGCTGTAATGCTAAAAAAAAACGTTATTTTCCTATACGAAGCGGTGATGTGCTGTTATTGACGAGGCTGCAGACTACGGAGCCTCCGTGTTATTAATTTATTATCTTCATAAAGTATAGGAGCACAGGACAGGAGGAAGGACTGATACTGACTGATAGAGGACAGGAGGAAGGACTGATACTGACTGATAGAGGACAGGAGCAAGGACTGATACTGACTGACAGAGGACAGGAGGAAGGACTGATACTGACTGATAGAGGACAGGAGGAAGGACTGTTACTGACTGATAGGGGAGAGAGTACAGGAGGAAGGACTGATACTGACTGATAGAGGACAGGAGGAAGGACTGATACTGACTCATAGAGGACAGGAGGAAGGACTGATACTGACTCATAGAGGACAGGAGGAAGGGCTGTTACTGACTGATGGAGGAGAGAGGACAGGAGGAAGGACTGATACTGACTGATGGAGGAGAGAGGACAGGAGGAAGGGCTGTGACTGACTGATGGAGGAGAGAGTACAGGAGGAAGGACTGATACTGACTGATGGAGGAGAGAGGACAGGAGGAAGGGCTGTGACTGACTGATGGAGGAGAGAGGACAGGAGGAAGGACTGTGGCTGACTGATGGAGGAGAGAGGACAGGAGGAAGGACTGAAACTGACTGATGGAGGACAGAGGACAGGAGGAAGGACTGGTACCATAAAATATGGAACTATAGGGCAAAAAACAGCGTTGTTTTGCATTTTGTGTCTTTTGAATAAAAGGCTATTTTTCAGTCATATATTTTCATCATTCAAGTTTTGTTCAAATTGCTGTTATAATATCGTATTGAAATCGTGAACCCAACATCGTGTATTGTAACATATCGTGAGCTGAGTGAATCGTCACACCCCTACCATTTTCCCCTCTTTGCTGCATCCATCCACGCTTTAATCACATTTGTGATGAGCAAACTGCCCCGAGTGACACAAAACCACACGTTGTCCTGTTTTTGGCTCATTCTGCAAGGACAAGCAGATGGTTCACACACAGCTGCTGGACACCTGTCAACAACTAATCACTCACACGGCGACAGCATGGACACAGTACATCTGGAAGTGTTGTATGTATGCATGGACACACACACATGCATGTGGGATAACAGCCACAATAAGAATTTCGAGTTTTGTTGTGATCTTTCCTCACCTTGTGGATAGGTGTGGAAACAGTTCATGAACTGTTGATGAGTTTTGTGGTGTGAAGGTGATTCAAAATTAGAGAAGAGGTGTCACTAACAACCAGCATCTCCATATATTTGTGTGTGTGTGTGTGTTTTCAGTGAGTGCAGCAGCCATATACTGCATGTACTGTGCCTGAGCCTGAAGTGAATATACAGTATAAGAGTTTAAAGAAAATCCACTCTGAAGCACTAATCCTGTGGATAGTGAGACAAACATAGATGATGTGATGTCACGGTAAGATGTTTCTAGCACGACTACAACCGTCTTTTGATGGAGAAATCCTTTCATCCATCCGAAAGGGTTGCAGCAGTAGATGCCATATTTTGGTGTCAGCACATCAGTATCAGAGAACAATAGCTTCTTCATAGGCTCTTCTTTGACATCGTTCAGTAGTCACGTAAGGAGACATTTATCTTATGAAAAGCAGCTGTAATCTAAACAGAACTGCTTTAAAGCTACAAGACATCTTGCTATTTTTGATAAAGGTGTGGTTGTACCGTGTGTTGCAGTATCTTTGGTTTGACTCGGGCTCGAGACCGTTGTTGTTGCTCGACAAAACCATGATAACTATACAGTAGAGTTACAGTTGGCTGAGCAAGGTGACTTCTATGTAGCAAAGTCTCATGATTCAATAAGAAACTATCGCTGTGCAATTGGCGTATTTACGTTGTTTCATTCATTGTGACTAGGGATGTCACCAGAACCAATACTTCGGTACCAAGTCGATGTCAAAATTCTAAAAACCTGACGGTACTCTTTTTCTACAGTACCGACGGTACCGTACGATGCCTCCAGGGTCCGGAATTAACGCACTAAGCGCCAGATGCGGCTGCTTCTGTCCTCTGCTCTCTGTGTCGGAGTTTGACACACACACACGTACACAAACACATGCACACACACACACACACAACAGCGCCACGCAGCAGCAAGATGCAGAGATGCAGAGATCCTCTATGTTCGAGAAGAGGATTCACTCAGGTACTGCATGCTCAATATGCTCAAATCATAACATGTCAAACTGCAGCCCAACAGCAACAACAGCTGTCAGTGTGTCAGTGTGCTGACTTGACTATGACTTGCCCCCAAACTGCATGTGATTATCATAAAGTGGGCATGTCTGTAAAGGGGAGACTCGTGGGTACCCAGAGAACTCATTTACATTCACTGATCTGGAGGTCAGAGGTCAAGGGACCCCTTTGAAAATGGCTATGCCAGTTTTTCCTCGCCAAAATTTAGACGAGCTAGTATGACATGGTAGCTATGGATTTCTCAGGTTTTCATGCGATCCCAGTATCTTCACTCTAGCTTTAAAACTGAGCCTGCTACAACATAAAAATCCCAAATTGTGTTCATGGGTTAAATAAATTAGTGGCATTAAAATTAATTTGAGTTAATGCGTTATTATCGCGTTAACTTTGAAAGCTGAGTGCTGACATTTAACATGCTGAATTGTTTTTAGAGACATGGTGTACTGGAAGCCTTTAGTTAAGTGTTATTTCTCTTCTTATTATGTGGACACTGTGTGCATCTGTGGATTAAAACTGTAGAGTTTGTACTTTCAGGTGATGTATAATGTTCACACTGCTGCTGCTGATCTTGACTAGCTGTACACTGTCTCCTCCACACACACACACACACACACACACACACACACACACACACACACACACACACAGCACACACACACACACACAAAGCACTTCTGTGGTTATTCATCTGAAGGTGTCATCATTCTATTCAACATGTCTGTTCTTCACAGCAGGATGTGGAGGTTGCAGAGGAAAAGGATGACGAAACACACACACACACTACACATTCACGTCTCAAAGCTGCCTGACACAACTGCAGTGTTGGCTTCTGCGCCAAGGTTTACCATCAATTAATTTATCACAATTAAGTAACCCTCATGTGAAGTAGAATGAATGTAACGTGACTAAGCCAAGTCCCTCTGAATACAATTGCAGCAACATTTGAATACAATTGCAGCAACATTTGAAGCTTTTTCAGCTTTAGTTTGACTGTTTGGTCGGAGTTCGCGAGTGATTGACAGCTGCTCAGAGACGGCAAGGCTCCAGATCAGCTCTGACTGGTTGTTTTCCTCCAGTCTGTGAAATGTTGCAGATGCCGTTATGAGCACCGGAGGAAACCAGAGGACACGGAGGCACTTGATGTTTTTCAGATTACCTGTCTCATGCACTACTGTCAGGATATAGTGACCGTTTTATAAAAATAACTTTTTTAAATGATCTTTTCTCCAATTCTATTTCATTTCTAAATTGAAATGCCGGTCTGGAATTGTAGTGTGGAAAAGGAAAAGATCGATTTTTTTTATGATGCACAAGTATGATTGTCATATGATCTGGCATTACACTGGTGACTCATGTGAAGTGTGCATTGATAATTAGTTTATGTGCTTTTGTAACAGTTTTTTGGTGTTTTGGATCTGTAAATGTTAGGACAGAAAACTTTGCACATGTTAAAGGTCCCATATCGTGCTCATTTTCAGGTTCATACTTGTATTTTGTGTTTCTACTAAAATATGTTTATATGCTGTAATGTTCAAAAAAACGTTGTTTTCCTCATACGGTCTGCCTGAATATACCTGTATAAAACAGTATGATCTACACAACTAGCCAGGACATAAAAGTATAACTAAGAAGATCTAAATGTGCCTCGGTCTGGTCCCCTCCTTGATCCCACTCCTCAGGGCAGCCACTGCGAACATCCGCTAGTGCAGCAACAAACACATGACCCTTTTAAAGGTTTAAGCGCTCTGTCTGAAATGCTCCGTTTTAGCGCATTTTGTCAGAATTGCAACAGAATTGCAACAGAATTGCGTTGCTAGGCAACAGTTTAGGTCCATGTTTACTTCCTGTCAGCTGATGACATTCACATACACTGCAACCAGGAATAAACTGGGACATATTTAGAATGTTTACGTTTAAATCTGTGCAAAGGGTCTAAATATTGTATATTTGTGACATCACAAATGGGCACAAATCCTGACAGCTTGTTTCAAATGCAGAGTTTCTGAATACGGGCTGCGTGTATTTCCCTGTGGATTGAGATTTTCGATACTTTCACAGTATTTATATAGGACTTAAGCCTGCTTTATAATACCAAAACATGAAAATCTCACTTTTCTTTATAATATGGGACCTTTAAAGATGTAAAGGTAATGGCCTGAGAAGAGGGTGGACGGAGTGACAGCAGTTTCCAATTAAACATTATCTTCAGACTTTCTCACCAGTCAAAGCGAGCTGTACACCAACCAAAGCTGATCTCACATCTCTGAGTTCAAGGCCACTGCTGCACAACAGCATTCACTGCCACGCATCGGTGGTTCATCAATAATGTGCTACTTCCTGGGTCTGGAATGTTCATTAAAATGTCATTCAATAAATTCTGTCTCACAAAGTGTTACATGTTTAATAAATATAAAATAACAGTAATAATCACCAAATAAATGACACACGGTTCTTTTCTAATATGGCTGCTTCCATTACACACACACACAGGTAATCAGTAGATATACTGTATGTGTTTGTGTGTAGTGTATTTATGAAGCTTCTGGATGCCAGAGGTGCAGAATGAGTGACAGAAAAAGAGCAATATCCGACAGTGTCATGACATGCTGTCCAAGTATGTGCTGAGGAGGCAAGTTTCTTTGTGTGTGTGTGTGTCTTAATGCTCGAAGCAAAATGCTGGGAACGCAGTTCATTTCCAATAAGCTGGTCTGGTGGCTCTCTCCTGCTCTCTCTCTCTTTAGCTTTGTGTAATGAGTCTAGCCAGATTTCATGAAGGTATGCTCGTCATTATACTGTGTTTACTGCCAGAGTCGGTGTCCTGTGTCTATTTCTGCTCTCTCTTTTCAGTGTATTCACTCTATCCTTATCGTTCCCAGCATCACAAAAGATAGTATATGCTCAGCATATGATAATGTTTTATTCAGTTGAAGTTGTCTATCAGTGGCAACTTTAATGGAGGAGTGGATTTATGCATTTCCTGCTTAAAGGTGCTCAATACGAAATTCAGAGCATTTCTATTGCCTCCACACGGCTCTCAACATGGCGACAACTGAGCTGGCGCCTAGCAGCTAACACAGCACTAACAGTGCAAACAACTGCAACAGTGCTGACAGAGCTAACAGTGTTTACCTGTGGGAGAACCGGAGGGTCGGTGCTACGCATCCACAACGCTGTCGTAGGTTGGTATGGCGTTATCAGCGGTAATCGCCTTATGAGAGCAGTGCAGAGCAGCAGCCGTGAGCGAGCCAGAGGGTACGCTGACATGCACAAACATGCACTAAAAGGCGGTTGCATATAGAAGGGGGCCAGGTTTTGTCTAGAAACCCTCACAGGTACTGCATTTAGCATTAAAAATAACATGGACAATCATAACATGGAAAACTGCAGCCCAACAGGCAACAGCAGCTGTCAGTGTGTCAGTGTGCTGACTTGACTATGACTTGCCCCAAACTGCATGTGATTATCATAAAGTGTAAAGGGGATACTCGTGGGTACCCACAGAACCCATTCCCAGTCTAATATACTGTATAAAACACAACGAAAATGTTATCTGGTGTATCACAACCCTCACACGTGCTTGTCTCTCTGCTCTGCGCCATTTCTTCTCCGTCTTTATATCGGTGTTGCCAGATCTTGCGAGAGAAACAAGCAACAAGCCCAAAAGAAGCAACTACCCCCCCCCAAAAAAAAGCAACCGTACCTACCTACCACAATATGAGAGAGAACTGGACACTTGATCACTTCATACAGGTGTATGAATTTATTTAGAATTTCTGCATCCATTTTTAGCTTGTAACGTTACATTTTTCTTTTCAACTAAACTTAAAGTAGTAGAACATTTTTATTTAATTTTTATATTTAATTTTTAGGTTGTTACTTTACATTTTTCTTGTCCCTGATTACAAAATAACAACCACCACTGGATGTTGAAGTCAAGGAGGACGTGCACTTTGATGCTGTACCACTAATGCAGTTCCAAACCAACATCTCACATATTGTCTGTCATCCCTCATTTGAGCTCTACTTAAAGGTCCTATATTATGCTCATTTTCAGGATCATAATTGTATTTTGTGTTTCTAGAACATGTTTACATGCTGTAATGTTAAAAAAAACAACTGTATTTTCCTCATACTGTTAGCCTGAATATACCTGTATTTACCCTCTGTCTGAAACGCTCCGTTTTAGCGCATTTCGACGGAATTGCGATGAAATTGCAACAGAATTGCGTTGCTAGGCAACAGCTTGGGTCCATGTGTACTTCCTGTCAGCTGATGACATTCACATACACTGCAACCGGGAATAAACTGGGATACATTTAGAATGTTTACGTTTAAATCTGTGCAAAGGGTCTAAATATTGTATATTTGTGACATCACAAATGGACAGAAATCCTGACAGCTTGTTTCAAATGCAGAGTTTCTGAATACTGGCTGTGTGTATATTTCCCTGTGGATTGAGCATTTCGATACTTTCACAGTATTTATATGGGACTTAAGCCTGCTTTATAATATAAAAACATGAAAATCGCACTTTTTTATAATATGGGACCTTTAAGTGACAAACTTGCTTTTGTGGAGGGATGTTTTTTTTAAGAGGTTTTGATCGGGCCGTAAGCTTTTCTCTTTGTCTTTCTGTGCTACACATTGGTCTTTGCAAGAATCGATGCTGCCCTGACATAGAGCTGGGTGATTTGATGTTTGATTCTAAGGTGGCTGTGTAGACTAGGAAGGGTTAAAAGAGACCCATCTTCATGAGGTGCCATAAGTCCTTTTTACTGTCTGTGATCAAGGTGACTCTGATGTTTCACTCAGCATGCTGTAGGGAGAGGATCGTCCCTGCATGCGAAATTCATCAAAGCTGAAAGGAAGGATGTTGAACGATATTACATCCATCACTTTGATCAAGCGTTCAATATAGAAATGGTCCAAATGTTTACATGTATAGAAGATGTGGGGGTTCAAAATGATTACATTACAGCCTGTTCACATTCAAAAGCCATGTCACAGCTGGTGTACGCTGAACGTACGAACAATGATTTGAACGATGCTGCTGACCATTGCCATAAATATTTCGCCTCCTTCACGACAAGCCAGTGGATTCCTTAGATCATTTCATATTTTCTAATGTTGTTAATTTATGTGTTGTCTGTTACTTTCACTATAACTGTCTTGCTGCTATCTTGGCCAGGTCTCCCTTGTAAAAGAGATCTTTGATCTCAATGGGACTAACCTGGTTAAATAAAGGACAATAATAATATGCCAGTATCTCTTCACTCTAGCTTTCAAACTGGGTCTGCTACAACCTAAAAATCGTAAGTTACGTTAATGTGTTAAAGAAATTAGTGGCTTCCCTAGCTGGAGGCTGTTAGCTTATTGATTAGCATTAGGGCTTTGCGGGCTAATAAGCATTGGAAAAGGAGGCAAATTTTAGAGGCACCGTGACTGCATACAATGATATATATATATATATTTACAGCTTTTTACTGTGTAAGGGAATCATTCCTTTGGTGCAATAACAGCACTTTGTCATGCACACCCTAGCTAATTTCAAATAAGTTTCACCATCCATCATGGCTTCGTAACTGCAGTATATAGGGAGCAAGTATCTGGTTTTCACTCTCTAAGAAATGACAATGTGCTGTCACAGCTTGTCACCTATTGAGCCGCTGCCTGCTCCTGCCTTATGGAAAGTGACACGGAGTGCACCTCTCCAGAGAGACAGTGTGCTCTTAGTTCATCTCACTGACTGTCTGTTCGGGTCTCCTGAGTGAACCCAGAGCTCCAAGTGCCCTGCCAGCCGGATGAGCAGTCAAACAGATCTGCGCTTACTCAGGCACAATCACAGCAGCTTTATAAGGATGCGACTTCATGGTAATAGGACTCACCTTGACAGAGAAAGAGTGCTATAAGAAAGATTCTCTGTTGTCCAGGTCATGGGGTTTTCTAGCAAGATAAACACAACTGGCCATGCTGTGCAAAGTTGAACAGAGTTTTGGCCTCTTGGGTGAGTAAGAAATGTCTTCAAGACTACAAAGCAAATCCAGTTGACTTTTTACAGAGTGCAGTAGCCGGTTGGCTGAGGGCCCCTTTTCCATCTCTGGTTAATTTTAAAAAAGGAGTGATCATCTGAGCTTGACGCCACTGGTCAAATAAAAGAAAGAAGTGGATGACCAGATTCTTGGCGCTTGGTCTGTAATGGCTGGAAGCCCAGAGCTACATGTCTTTGAAGATTTTCCACTATCAGTCTGTTTGACAGCTCTGTCAAGTCTTGTGTATTTGTGGATCTGCTAACTATTGTGTTGATGACTGTGGAACAGGAACTGTCTCTAGAAACCTTTGTAGACTAAATTCATTCAACAAAGTTATAAACATATACCTTGTGTATACATATAACAGAGACTCCAGTGTAATTCTATGAAAGGTTATTTCGTGTTGACAAGAAAAGTGACAGCTACTGTATTTCCATACAAACTCTTTTCTAAACTGAATTGCCATTTTGTTTCACTTCATTCAGCTTTGTTATTGGACAGACAATTTGGGCACCCGATTCAACTGTTATCAGGCCATTAATAGGCGTTTTCAGTTGCTATAAGCACCATAGATGTTGGTCAAATAGGGGCCAACTATGCCTTCTACTTTGTAAAAGGTAAAGTGAAACTTAAAAGCAACACGTTCTAAAATTTTGTAAAACTGAATGAAATGTCACCTTTTGAACACAAACAAAACAGTTTTGTTTTTTTAGGTTTAGGCAACAAAACTATAACTTCTTTAGGTTTAGGCAAAAAAAAAAACCCCAGTTAGGTTTAGGCAATACAATTATAACTTCTTTAAGTTTAGGCAAAACAAAACCGGTTAGGTTTAGGCAAAAAAAAAAAACAGTTAGGGTTAGGCAACAAAACTATAACTTCTTTAGGTTTATGCAAAAAAAAAACCCAGTTAGGTTTAGGCAATAAAATTATAGCTTCTTTAGGTTTAGACAAAAAAACAAAACACTTAAGTTAAGTTTACGGAAAAACACAGTGTTTTGGGTTAAAATAA
>CAKALG010041196.1:0-15540 GCA_916700815.1 Helicolenus hilgendorfi | reverse complement strand
CAGCTCAGGTGGAGACAAACAAGGGAGAGAGATTGAAGACACTGACCTCGTGCCGTATTGACGGCTGCGAACAAACACTGCAGACAGAGCCTGGACCATGTCCTTGCTGTAACCATCGCCCTGGCTCTCCTGAGCTGGATCAGGTGTGTTCCTGTCAAACAAACACACAGTACACCTCTTTGAGAAGCTTTAGAGAGTTAGCATATTCTCTGTCATATCCCCCATGTAGTATACTTAAGTCAGCGATCAACTGATGCAGTATATATCCATAAACACCTGCACAAATGGTTCCTCAACCTGCTTTGCCCTTAATTTCAGTCTCAACCTTAAATGAACATGCTGGTTTACAAACCTTCTCTTAACTCGCAGCTCACTGAAATCTGTTTCTGAAAATATCTCAGGTAAAAAAAACATCATTATCTGGATGCTTTTTATCCATAAGCAACAGCTACTGTACAAGTTTCTCCATATGGTTCGAGAGTTGACATAGTGGCTGCTCCTAATGAATGTTTAGGCCAAGTCTAATATTTGCTTACAGTATCTTTTTCGACAAAAGCACCACTTGATATTTGAAACTCTGTGCTTTCAGTTGCTCAATAAGGAATTCATTTCTACAACCTGGGTCTCAATTTAGCAGGATTGTTTCTGATCAGTTATGAAAATGAATTAATTTATCATTCTCTTGTTGTGATACGTGGCTGTCGGGACTAAAGCTTTGCAACAAGGGTGCAAGTGGAAACCACAACACCAAAATCAAAATCACCACCAATCAGACCGATGTTAATGGGCCAGAGTATTTCTTGGGTGGCTGCAATAACTTCCCGTAGTCTTGGCTGGTTGCAATGAAAACCTCAGGGTGACGACAAGATAAAAAAACCAATACTTTTATACTTTGATTTTTTTGTGCGGTACGGTAGCTTCGTACTTCGTACAGACATGAGAGCGGCATCGATCGTCTCATCCAACTCTCAGCAAGAAAGTGAATTTATGTATTTCCCTAAATTGTTTTACCCTTCTGGCGTAACATAGCGTCATGCAAAAGTCACAGTGTTATCAAGAGGAAAGTGGGAATGATTGCAGCTAAAATTGTAATTCCCTCACAACGGCTCATTCAGAGTCCTGACACAGTCTCTACAGTGTGTAGAGTAGGACTGGGGAATAGGGAGAAAAACAAACATCACAATATTTTGATCAAATACCTCGATATCGATATAGATAAGAATTGGGTTGATTTCTGGTTTTGCTGGTCCGGTGTATGAGCTTACACCTGTTTGATTTTATGCAAACCGGTTGAACCGGCATTTGTCATTATGACACATTACGACATTTGATATTCAAAATCTAAGACGATATCGTCTTAGAAATATCGCAAAAAACATCTTTTCTTGGTTTTAAAGGATGTATGACAGTGAACTGATGTAATTTTTCTGAACTTACCAGACTAGTTGTTCTATTATTTGCAGTTATCCACTGATATGAGACTAGAGTCTCATATCACAATATCGATATAATACCAATATATTGCCCAGTTCCATGTACTCTGTCCAGCTCTGCATGATGAATCAATCATCATTTTACCCCACATATGGCTCCTGACCAGGTAAAATCCTGCAATGACCACCATCAATATACTACTCCACATATTACTAGTGAATATAGATGTTAATAACCTCTACATATCAATGACAATTCATCCATATTTAACCCACAGGATTGCTTTACATCCAACACAAAAGCCTTTAGAATCAATAGAAAAGCAAAGTATTATTATACTATTGTAAATGTGTTGTTATGGTGTGTGACAGCTAGGGGATGTTTAAGTGGGCGTTCACCACTCACAGTTCGTCATTATTGAGGACGTTAAGGAGCTCTTTCACCAGTCCATCGCTGGACAGCGATTGGTCGCTGACCACGCTGGTGAAGTGGCGTTTGCCTTGCAGCAGTTTCTTCCACGGAGTTTCCAGCAGCGAATTACTCAAGCCATAGATTCCTGCTGAGGGGAACACAGACAGATAGATACACTAGTGAGCTCTGTCGGTGACCTTGTGGCACGTCCTCTGATAATCAGGCAATCTGAGAGCGATATCAACAATGAGATGTCAGGCTAACATGAATGGAGGGCCATAGGGCGAGAGGAAAAGGACGGCTTCGTTTCTACAGCAACCATAGTAAAAACACAGACCTGGGTTTAGATGGATGGGTTCAGGGCTGCCTCTGTTTCCATAGTAACACACAGTGTCTTGTTTGGCTCTACATGGGACACAGAAAGATGGAAAATTACAGACTGCATTTAGTGATGATTAAACTTGTTCATGTCCAATTACGTGCCAAGAGTCATAATGCTTTTATGCTCTTGAATAAACGCAAATATATCTATATCTACTTTATATTATGGATTCTGTATAGTGCCCCTTTTCTTCTAATGTACTTTGTACTCTATGATATTTATGGTATCTGATGGATATGGATGCATTCTGGATCTACTCATCCTCTGTTGTACTCTGACATTAACTGTATCTCATTATCTTATGGAAATGGAAATGTAATATTGCAACGTATTCTCATACAACGGTTCATATGATATCATACGAAAGGTTATTCCTCATCTATCGTGCATTTTCCCACTTGAGTCCAGCAGCATGTGTCAATTTCCGCTATAGTCTTTTCAAAATAAACTTCCGTCTTCACAGGAAACAACTTGGTTAGGTTTAGGCAACAAAACTACTAAATTAGGTTTAGGAAAAGATCGTGGTTTGGGTTAAAATAAATACGGAAGTGGCGTAACTTAAGAACAGAGGTTACGTGACAAATAAATCAACGCTGACTTCTGGTTTCACACACCCATCCACCTTGTCCTCCTTCAATGCGGCGTTTGTCACTTTTTATACTTCCTGGTTCAGGATAACGTGGATTACATACAAACTGATTTCGTGGGATATCTAATGAATTATTGTGCAGTACTTTCTGTAGGTATAGCTATGAACGGTGTACGAGAACAGCCTGCATATTTATATCTAATTTTGAATGGCAGAATTATAGTTGCTATTGCCTATTATTATTCACTTTTTGTATTCTCAGCACCTGATTATTTAAAAAGGCACACCTGATGGCAAGCAAGCACAAAACTAATTTGATGAAGCAACATGCGGAGCGTGTAGTTTGCTCCTTCTTGTTTTATAATGTAATCTGTTAATAAAATAATGTCTGTCCTAGTATCCTGGAGTGCGCTGGAACTTTGATTTCTTTTGGTTTACAGCAAAGATGATGTTCAAAGAAGCACTCCTGAGGGAATCCTGTAAAATGAGTGCTCAGGGTGAAAGAGAATATGAACAGCGCACCTCCGATTTTCTTTGCAGTCCTGGAAAATAGGAATTAAGAAGCCTGTTTCATTTGTAGAGGCAATTCAAATGGGGAAAATACCCAACACTTTAGTTAACTGCAGCATTCAAATCTATCCTTAAGGAACAACTGGGCAAAATGAATGCTTCAAAATACAAATTAGCACTGCAAACAACTCTGACTACCACAAAACCATTTAGTTACGGTGTTAGATCTCTTTGCAAAGTCCTCAGTTAGAGGGAATTTATTCAGTCGGAAAAATCTGTCTGACATCAAGGGCATCTGTGACGGCTCTGGTACAGGAGAGTGAATAATAAATTATGACCAAATCCTTTGAACCAGCGAGGGAATGATTTTTTTGATGTCAATTTTATGACAGCCGTACCAGTGGCATCAGTCAATCTGAAATGTGGCGCAACACTGCTTCAACATCGAACTTGGAAAGTTTCCCAGTAAAGAGCTGGCGAGACAGGAACAGAATATGCTGCTGGGCGTCGCAGCTCTGCCACAAACTTTATTGGACAGTTTTAAAAGCCAAATTACATGTCGGCCTTTGGTCTATACCGTTTATCACCATGAGCAGGACATGTTTGCCATAAAATCCATTGACAATGATTTCATATCTGATGTTTAGACCTGGCACGTTTAGTCAATCAACTGATTGCCAGAAAAGTAACCGACCACTACTTTGATAATTAATAAAGCATTTGATTCCCTTTGATTGTTTCAGATTCAGCACTTCTCTGCTTTATATCACTGTACATTCAATATCTTTGGATTTTGAACTGTTGGTCAGACAAAAAAAGCAATTTCAAGGTGTCACATTGGATTTTGAATGATGATGGGTATTTTTCCTTCTACTATTTTCTGATGTTTTAGAGCCCAAACAACTGACTGATTAATCAAGAAACTACTCTGTAGCAGTGGTGGACTGAAGGTGTCTGAAGGGCAAGGGCGAAAATAATAAAAAGAGAACCAGCTGTACACGGTGGGGCACCAGTGCGCAGAAACATTTCAAGCAAGTAAGGTAGCGTATATGGCACTGCATCATGTTTTCTCAATTTTAAGGCAACCCCTGAGGGCACTTTATTGTGTTTTCTCCATTGGAAGGGCACCCTAGAGGGTACTTCATTGCAGTCTCTCCACTGGAAGGACACCCTAAAGGGCGCTTCATTGTGGTTTCTCCACTGGAAGGGCACTTTTATCATATTTTATCTACCATAGGAGCATCCAAAAGTGCACTTTTACTGCTGTTTGTTCGAACATTTTGAACAGATCTTTGAGAAAATTGCTTCAACGCAGATAACCATAGTATATGAAGAAATAAATATGAAAAACATGAACTATTTGATTTGAATTATTACGCACAAGAATCTTTTAGTATATTTTGTTTATTTGCTTATCAAAGTTAAGACTTTACTCAGGCTTCATACATTGAAATGCTTCTCGTTTTGCTCCGCCAAATGTAATGCAGTGGGGATCAGTATCTATTATGTCAGCCCAACTACATAGACAGAATACTGTAAGAGACGGTGTGGCGTGACGATCAATATGCTTGTATTTAGCTTTTTAACATGTTGGTGGTGACTGGACTGCACTAATTAAAACCGTCTCATCTCATCTAATTAGTCAGTTTATTATAATTCATTACATGAAAACTACCAAAGACTGAGGGAATAACATGATGACATATACTGACATGAGCAAACCTGCTTGTCTACGAACAGTTGTCCCTGTGCAGAGGTCATCTTTTACTCTTTGCACAAGCACTCCTCTGTCTTGTGTAAATTTCCTGGGGGAGATTGTTTTTCTAAAAGGCAGGACAATATGTGTCCAAGCAGCTGTGGTTGACATTACACTATCTCTCTGACAACAAACCAAACACCTTAATATTGTTTCCAACTTGTCCCCAAACCAGTTGAATAGTCTGAATAAACAACTGCTCATCCTGTGTTCCTATGGTTACTATGAACACAGCAGCACTGACCAATGTTGACTCGGGCGATAGCAGTCACCCCTCATACATGCATGTACACAGTAGCTGCTCAGTGGGAACCAGATGGCACTGTAACCTGAAGGGAAACTGTAAAGCTTTTAACCTGTTGTCAGTTCTGCTGTGGGCAAACACGATGTCTCAAATACCAGTTTGAGCTTGACACTGAACTCAACAACACCTGAAAGGCCCGGCGGTGTTTATGTACACACTTTGCCCGTGATATGCATCAAATTGGCCGTGGTGGTAGTAGGCGGAGGATTTGCAGAGAGATAGCTCCATTTCTGCTATTTGATACTGGCTAGGATATCGAAAGTCCCATCAGGTGTGCTGTGGGTTGATTTGGGCTGAGATGAGGGAACAGCAGGAGGTCAAGACCACTGGGCAGAGAGAGAACGAGGAGGGAAGCGTGGAAAGCGGGCTTTTTTTTCAGATCTCAGTAAGAAGTAATCAGTATGCTGGCTGGGAGACCGTCTAATGAAGAGTCCTCTATACTGAGGCTGCAGAGCCGTTTCCCCATCGCCAGCTGTGGTGTAGTTGCCTGGAGATGCCTGGATGAGCTTTCGACATTATCAGTTCAGAATGTAGATGGGCATGTTGGCGGGGGCTCCTGGGTAACGACAACATGCACTCACATATCCAATCACACACATGCAGAGATTAAAGGCATGTAAAAAAGGGGGGTTGGGGGGAATACTTGGCTTGTTTGGCAAAGAGCCACGCTAGCGTCATGGCTCTATGGATGGCAATGTTGGTCTGTTGATCGCTTCACCACCGAGTGAAATATCTCAAACACTACTGGATGGATTACCTTAAAATTGGTTCAGATATCCATAGTGCCTAGAGGATGAGTCCTAAAACTTTGGAGATTCCACGACTTTTCCTTTAGCACCATCACAAGGAGGGATGGACATTGTTAAGATTTTAACGGTGCTACTACCCTACCACTACTACACTCTCCTCAGTCATACTCCCACTATAGCTGCAATCGTGAAGGGTCTTTGGGCTTGTCTTTGGCTTGGACCAGCGGTAGTAGAGGGAGGAGTGGGTTGGTTCATTGCAGCTCTAGCTTAAACAAAAAAGAGTGTCCAGAGGATGCTCTGCGTACATAACATACCTGAGGTGGATGGGGCAACGAGGGATGAACTACGAGCTAGTTTGTTGACAACGGTGCATTTCTCCACCTGTATCTGATGCACTTTGGCTAGATGTTTTGACAGATTGCTCGTGTTTCAGCCCTTACAAGCAAAAGGCTTGTCTGCATCAACTCGACTGAAGTATAACCACTCTTAGGACATTTTTGTTCTCTACGCCGTTGTCACTAAGAGCAGGGTCTCTGGTCTCTGTGTGTCTGTGTGTGGGAGAGAGACATACACAGACGCCAGGCTGAAAGAGAGATCTCTCCTCTGGATTGGAAAATGCATCATTGACGTGTGATGTTTTAATCTTTTTACAAATTAGAAACAGAGTTTGTGAGATCAAAGATGACATTTTATGTAGCCTAAATAAATAGGAAATCAAATTTTCTTAATTTCTCCAATACCGATAGCAGAACCGTTAACGTCTGAGCTTATCGATACTACGATTTAGTACCGGGTTTCAGTCACAAGATTGACATTTGTGGTTTGTCATTCGTAGACTGTCAGTCTTGTTATGTTGAGATGCATAGTAAAAATGGTAAAGTCAATCTAATTGTTATAAATAACACTGACCTATCCATGCGGTTTCAACATCAGCTACTGCATGTGACCTCAAGGTGACCGCTGACTTGATAAATAGAATACCATAATATTCTCATATGACTTTGGAAATTAAATCTCATCATACCTGACCTAGAAAGGCTAGCCAATAAAGGAAAGCCTGCATAGGATCAGACAGAATTTCATGGAAAGATAAATGCATGAAAATGTAGTGGCATTCAGATCTCCTCCTGATGTAAAATAGGACCCAATGCTAACAAACGTTAAGCCAAAATCAATATTATTTTGAATTTTGAGGCAATTCTTGTTGGACATCTGGATTCACTCAATGAACAATGCAGGCTATATTTGAGCTACTTGCTTGAGCATCTACTGTTAATTCTATTCAGTACAAAACTACTCTACTCAAAAGGACTGTGATTTCTCAATAGGTACTTTTAATAGCACTTGGAAAAACAAATACTCATAGCTGTTCCTCTTTCAAATGCGGAGAGTTCATCCACCCTCTGGAATGTGCGTATCTGACGCCATTTGTCTTGTTCAGCTCAAACAAGTTTCTGCCAAGAATTGCAACACACGGTTTTAGGCCAAAAGATTGAACCACTTTATAAAGTGTCTTTAATAAAGCAGCCCACACTCTGCCTGACTGAAAGGGCATTAAAGGGGAACTACGCCCATTTTTCAAATTCATACATATTATTCCCATGGTCTAAGATAGTCCAAAAAATATTAGTATTCATGAACAACTGTCTCCCAAATCCAAAAACTAGAGTGCTAAAATCCAAACTTGTGATGTCATAGGGTATAAAGTGTGGAGCTGCTCCGTAGACAATTAATTGGGAGAGTAGTTAGGGGATGACATTGAGAGCACCCAGGGGAATATTCTGAGTATATGGGTACATTTTCTGTTTCACAACGGAGAACACTACAACAGAATAAAGCTCATTTGGGTTTAAAAAAGAAAAGAAAACAAACATTCTGTGGGTCTCCCATTCATCGTCTACGGAGCAGCTCCAGACTTTATACCCGATGACATCACAAGTTTAAGACTTACTTCTCTGGTTTCTGACTTTGAGAGAGAGAGTAGCTCATGTTCACAAATATTGATTGAACTTTCCTAGGCCATGGAAATAACATACTGGAATTCTTAATTTAGGTGGTGTTCCCCTTTAAGCGAGGCATTTCGTTGCAGGCAAACATCAGAAGAGATATTCATTAAAACGGATAATATCTGAGCATCGACTTTGAAGACATGAAATGGGATGATCAAAAACCAAACGTATAGAAAAGTCAGATGAAATGTTGGATACGGAGCATGGAGAGCATCGAGCAGAGTATATCAAGAGATCAAAATTGAAATATATAGGGCATTAGCTCCACAGAGGGAAGGCTTAGTACAATGTTCTTGGAAATGCACTGCTGCCACCGACCGAACATGCTATAACCAACATGGTTATAGATTATTAATCAAGGCCGTATTGGCTTAACAAGCTTCACAATTAAAAAAGGAGCAATACATAAATCATGGCCAGACTGAAATATCTGAATGCCTGTGGGTTGTGTATTAAGTGTATTCCCTTTCTCCTCATTGCATCTCAATGAAGGTGACTGATCACACACTCTCAAAAACCGAGTGAAAGCAGACAATGTTTAAATACGGTGGGCACATCACTGCCGCCCCATCATAAATCATGTTTGCTGGTTGCAGATGAACGAGGAATCCTCTAATTGTAATATAGTGCTGCTCTCCATCCACCAGATGTAGCTATTGATTCGGAAAGAAACTAGACGCCTTATTTCCTCTGAGCTGCCAGGCACACTACAGTGGGAAACAAATAGGCTGGTAATGATGGTGTTTATTAAAAAGATGTGGGCTTGCTTTCTGTCGCTGTGTGTCAGCTCTATCTGCAGTGAACGCAGCTCCCTTCAGATGGGTATTTGAGGAGAGGAACATACACGGTTCTATCACAGCACGAGGCTTTGTTGAGTGATTTCAGCCCCAGATGACAGCACCAGTCTGAGCGGAAGACATTATCGCAACACAAACACGCGGCGTCTTTTGCTTCGCTATGTGTCTCATGAGCGTGGGGTGGCACCTTATTCTTTCATTTAAGAGGAATGCCACTGGGGCAGCGCAGGCACAACTACAGCTCCCGGTCTTAACAAGGACATTTGCATATCTTGATGGCTTCAGCCTATCAAAGAAACAACAGCCAAGTTATCTAGCTGCTGTTTAGTCCTATGTGAAAAGAGGAAAAAAAGGGGGTTTCAAAAGGCTGACATAATACTGATATTCCTGGACTGAGGCTGAAAATAGCTGATATTAAATACCTGGGACCAGGGAAGACTACAAATCATCATTTGAAACATGCAAGTTTCTTTGGAATCCAAGAAATGATTAACCTGATGGTTTGTTTACACACCATCTGAGAAGAAGTCATTTAACTGTTTAGAAAAGGGCAGGCACTTTAAAAAAAAAAAATGCTTGGCAGGTGACTGGATGAGCCATCTGTCAATCAAACCCATGCCGCAGCCAGCGGGGAGAAGAGCGAGACCATCTTTTACATCGAGAAAAGCCTCCAGTGCCGTTCTTGGCTCTTCTTTCAAAGAAGAAACACTCTCCATTTCTGATAGAACTGATGCTATTACATTAGCATCTACGCTAACCTCTTCAGGAGCCGCCATTGTTGTTCAGAACGAACAGTCGCCTCTCTGTGTCGCTGCGCCACACACACACACATAAGTCATGAACATAGCTGCCAGTAGCTCCTCACAAGACGCCGATTGGTCCATGATCTAGCTGGCCGGACACAAACGCATTACTTGAAGCCTGACAAGATGGATTTTTGAGTGATATGTGATATCCATAGACGGTATATTAGAAGTGGGTGTTGTCACCATGATGTCACCCATTGGCTTGTGGACTGCCGTTTTGAAGCCTCGAGTTCGGCATTTGGGCCGTCGCTATCTTGTTTTTGTGCAAAGACAAGTGACATGAGAGGGTGGAGCTAAGTACGACCGAACGCTGAATAAGTATATATATAATTTCATGAAGCAGCTGAGCTTTTTTTCTTTTCTTTTCCAGTTTAGGCAGCGTCTTCAACTCTGGAGACGCTGCCTTTGCGGTTTCATTCCAAGGTAAGGCCAGAACTCAGAGGAACAGCCCATTCTCAACAAGTTTCTAAAAACAAATCGCAGAGTTGGAATCCTTTAGTGTCTAAGAATTTGCCAATGACACCCACACAATGCAAAAAATCAACTTGTTTGAACATCCTCAGACAGCCCTAGGTGGCCATATTATGTATTTTTCCTAACTCTGGAATAAATTTCAACTTGTTACCGGAAGACAAATGTGTGATTTACAACCAAATCTGTGTTGAGATTCTCATGTTAACACATCTTTGACTCAGCTTTATCAGCTGATGGAGCATACACTCAGATGGATTTCACCACGTTGTACAGGTGGCTTTCTGTCGACACCTTCTTTAGGTAAGCTGTCCAGATCCTTGTCCGTAAGGTAGTTAGACACTAGACCTTTCAATCACAAGGTAGCCACACCATAAAGCATCCTCTGCTTTGCAGGCTATTTGTCTCTAAAAGAGATCATGCTGTATTGAAGAAGACTTGAAACTATCAATTGAGACCATAAACTCATGTTTATAATGTTTACTGAAGTAATAAATCAAGTGAATAGTCATTTTCTCATAGACTTCTGTACAATCGGACTTCTTTTTGCAACCAGAGGAGTCGCCCCCTACTTGCAATTAGAAAGAATGCAAGTTTAAGGCACTTCACTTTTCACTTTTCAGACCCGGAGGTTGCCCACTGGTGATATTGCAGGAATCCAGCTGCCGTGCAAGGTAAAGAAATTATTGCGTTTCACTCAATTGTCCGTTCACTAAACCCCTCCTCCAAACAGTGATTGTCCCATCAATGCTTATCAACCATAACTAGTTAAGGCACGTCTGTCAAGTTATGGATTTCTTCAAATGTTGAAGCAGTGTGCATGGGGCTGTATTTTGAGAACATTTAAAGTGTTTGGAGGGTGGTCTTTTATTTGGCCTTTCAAAAACCAAAAACGCAATGTTTCAATAAGTGAATCATATCCATCATATTGGAGGTAGGCAGCAACGATTAGCTGACATCATTTTTAAAAATGATATTATGCGCCTAATACAGCAGAAAACTAATGTATCCCTCTAACCTAAATCTTTTTTAGCATTGGCTAAAAAATGTGGAGGAAGGGCTGTACAAGCATAAAGAAATCCCTCTTGAGAGGAGATCCTCCTTGAGGCCATGTTACCAGGATACACGGATCATGACACCAAACTTCACTGTAGAAACTCTGATGTTTTTTTTCTCCCCCTCCAGGGATACAGTTTGGTAGGGGCGTGTGTTGGAGCTGAACCTCCAACCTCTTGCTGGCAGAAACTGAGACCCGTTTCCATGCCAATTGTCTACAGGGGCCCCCACCTTAACAACGATCTTAGTGTGCACTGATCCCACTTTGATTTTTCTGCCTTTACCAGATCACCAAATTCAGTTAAGTCAGGCTGGTGAAGCAGACGAAGGGAAAAAAGAAAGAAAAAAACGCTCATTATTTTTAATGCTGTCTAGATTTTCTTTGTCTGAAACCCTGAAATATGAACAGGTGTTCCTTTAGAATTGTAATGCTGGCTGTTTCTCAGCTCAGCAGCTGAGCTTTTTTATTTTCCAGTTCTGCGTGTTTAGCACTCCAGAGATGAAGACGCTGCCTTTGCGGTTTCATTCCAAGGTAAGGCCAGAACTCAGGAACAGCCCATTCTCAACAAGTTTCTAAAAAATATAAAATCGCAGAGTTGGAATCCTTTAGTGTGTAAGAATTTGCCAATGACACCCACACAGTGCAAAAAAGAACCTGTTTGAACATCCTCAGACAGCCTTAGGTGGCCATATCCTACCCTAACTCTGGAATAAATTTCAACTTGTTACCGGAAGACAAATGTGTGATTTACAACCAAATCTGTGTTGAGATTCTCATGATGTTAACACATCTTTGACTCAGCTTTATCAGCTGATGGAGCATACACTCAGATGGATTTCACCACACCTTTCACTCACTTGAACTCCGCTGTGAGGAGGTTGAAGCCGTTGTACAGGTGGCCTTCTGTCGACACCTTCTTTAGGTAAGAGTAGCTGTCCAGATCCTTGTCCGTAAGGTAGTTAGACACTAGAAATCCTGCAGAGCGGCGAAGGTAAAAAAGAAATGGTTCTTAAATTATGCACTCAAAAACCCACCTAGTTGTTAATAATAAATACATATAAAATATAGCCATATAAATAATAAAAAAGACAGATATGTGAAACTTGCAGCACAAATGATTTAACCAGAACCTTCAAAATGTAGCCAGAAATGCAATAATGTGCTTTAGATGGTGGATGATAATTAAATATACAGTTCCAACTTATTAAAGAAATTGCATCAGTAGGCTTAAAATGTATTAGAACTGTTGACTTGATGGCTGGCTCACCTCTTCCTTGTGCGTCCGGGTTGGGGCGTCCTTCCATGTAGTTGGTGATTACAGCCAGCTTGCCTCGCTTGCTGATCCCCAGCCATGATCCTCCCTCCTTACCACATTCCAGGTCCAGGCCTGGTTAACACACAAGTAGGAGAATGTTTATTAAACAGAGCTCCGATGTTCATCAGACTTCATCTGGTAGTAAAATACATTGTACGCTGTTCAATAAACCATTTGAAGTTATAAATAACTGTTAGGATAACAACAATCACAATATGTCAAATGAAATAAAAATCCTTACTTCATTGTGTGGGATTATTAACAGTGTGTTCCCACAACATTCAATACCCTGATAGTATCCATTTAGTAAAGTCATTTCCCATGTTTCTGCAGATTTTACACAATGGTTGAAGAACCCTATGTTCAACACAGTTAAGTCTCCCTTCAGGGTAACACATTATTCATTCACTGACATATTTGTCATGCCGTTTCCTGGAAAGAACTATGGAATTTGGTATTTAAGAAATCGAGACATGAGTGTTCAATTGATAAACTTCCATTTGGTTAACAAGAGAAGGTTTAGTTAAAACACAGCAGATTAGCTGAACATGCAAATATGTGAGATTTGTCAACAGGCAAGTATGAAAAACAAAGTTTCCAATAATGAACAAAAAAAAAAAAAGAAAAACGCTCTGGCTTGATTGTATTTCTTTAAACCAATCACAACCGTCTTGGGCGCATTAGGCCCGGGATGCAGCGACATTGCCTTTGCAAAATAGTGTCGGGAGCGAACTTTTGGTGGAACATTTGCACAGATGCACTGGCATTAATATGGCTAAATCCCCATAAAGGAAAATGCCACATAAAATGTTAAAAGACAAAAAGTGTGGAAACCTTTATTGGAGATTCTTGGACGTCAAGGTGCACAGTTATTTTGAAATTGCTATGTGTTGTTGAGTGTTTCTACTTTGTTGTTTTTTCTTACGTTATAGAAGTTATACGTATATGTGAAAATATGTGAAATGTTTGTTTTCCTTTGATGACTGCGAAAACCATGACATGTTTCATTGTTTAATTCTATTATTATTGTTAATAGAGTGTGAAATATATGCAAAATTGATTAAGAATATTGTTTAAAAAAAAAAAACTATGTGATATGACTTCTACTGATAAAGAAGACAAACATTATTTCGTTATTAGTACCCTGGAGGTGAGCGCTGCCTATTACTTTAGTTCTGGGGGAGCTCACTGGAGTTGTTAAAACCACATATGATTGAATTGCTGTACGTGGCTCTTGCAAAACGTTATGAAACCGATGAGCTTGTGTGAAGTGGAACGGATTGGTAAGTTGGTCAAGTCAATGTCACTGGCGTATGCCAAGGAGTTCAAAGCTTGCCATTTCTGGCATGTAGGTTGCTAGCTCTGAGGTTTTTGTTGTTGTTATTGTTTCACGTAGCGATGGGGATTTCAAAAAGAGTAACGCTGATAGAGGAAGAGGAGGAAAACTCTGTGTGAAATAGCAGCTAATGGCAGGCTTATCACGTAGTCTGTATATAAAGATGGACATGACAGCTCCCCAAAAGTGAAGCCAAACCATCTGGATTGCCCCCCGGTGGCTGGCTGCGGTGTAGGTCACAAAGCCCGCCTCTTCCATGTTAGCAGATGGGACATCATATATTTTTTCCCAAAGATGTTTTCTGTCATTTTAGGTAGTTCTTATCACACTGATGTATGTTCAAGTGTTCATTTTTCTGACAAGTTTGGTTTTTAATCAGTAATTTGATGCCATAAAAAGGCCACATCATGATTGGCAGCTGTGAGTTTCTCTCACTGACAAGCTGTGGCCGTGCTTGGCTTGCGATTGTTTCGGGCGGGGGTGACCTCGATACTGCGGCTCCAGCTTCCTGATCACTACTGCGCAGACTCTGACGACGTCAAAATCTCAGGATGCCAACTCCTGTATCCGGGATGTTTTGGCTTCACTTCTGAACAGTGGGAGGAAGTGTAGACGCGTTGTTCATCTTTATATACAGTCTACGGCTTATACGCACAGTCTACATCCTGTGAGTCAGACTAGCAAATGATAGACCTGTTGACAATAAATCATTACTGAACATAGACCTCAGTGTCATAGGTTATCTCTTTCTCCATTTACAGCATTTGTTTTACGACTATAGGGGCCGTCCTTGGCTAACTATGAATCTGCAAGCTTTGCAGCGTATTGTCCTTCCTTTGAATGTGAAAGGCTGACAAAGGCAGTAAGACAACATAGTGAACTTGAACTAGCCTGCATTAAGACACACATGATGAAGTACTCCATTGACTGCCATTAAAAAAATGAGAGTTAGAGTAATTACAGAAGGAGTATATCCTTTAATATGTCCTTTGACTGCACTACCACACGTGTAGCTTTAACTAAATAAACTCAATCCATCAATAAATCTATCGTTTTCTTTCCACGTTCCTCGTCTTGGCATGACATGGAAAAAGTGGACTGCATGTCTGCTGCACTTCCTGGTGATCAATAAAGACAGGTCCACTTACACGGACAGTGACCGGGCGAGCCGAACGGTCTTACTCCCCGGGGAGTGGATGGAAAGCTAGCCCGATCCCACTGGGAGCTATAGCTTACTTCCCTTCTCGTCATGCTATGTCTCCTTCAGGGCCTCTGCCTCTGCACCCCCACAAGCCCCGCAGATAAGGCAGAGCCATTTATTCCTGTCACATCGCATAAAAGCAGCCATCAATTAAGGGCCCACTACTGGAGTCCTGACCCCTCTATTACAGAGGGGAGAAGGAGACTGATGAACAACGGGGCTATCTCTGCGTTTCCTCCTTCAGCAGAAAAAAGGATGATTGATTTCCTCTGCTTGGCTATAATGTGTATTGGACATCAGTCAATTAAATATAGTTTACTGCGGGTGGGGATATCCCGTGACGGAGTGGAGGAGAATTGGATTCTGAGGTGGAGGAGACAGATTTTTCCTTTATTATTGAAACCCATTTAGCC